>PVLA01006838.1:0-115846 GCA_004027455.1 Hydrochoerus hydrochaeris | reverse complement strand
ACTAAAAATGTAAAAGACCTATATGCTGAAAATTATACTATGCTGAAAAAGGAGATTGAAGAGGATATTAGAAAATGGAAGGACATTCCTTGCTCTTGGTTAGGAAGAACCAACATTGTGAAAATGGCTATACTCCCAAAACTGTTATACAGATTTAACGCAATCCCAATCAAAATACCATTGACATACCTCACAGATCTAGATAAAACACTACTAAAATTCATTTGGAAACAGAAGAAACCTAGAATAGCAAAGGCAATTCTAGGCAACAAAAGCAAGGCAGGAGGCATCTCAATTCCTGACTTTAAACAGTACCATAAAGCCACAGTGATAAAATCAGCTTGGTACTGGCAAAGAAATAGACCTGAGGATCAATGGAACAGATTAGAAGATGCAAGCACAACTACAAAGACACTCAGCCACCTGATATTTCACAAGGGGGCTAAATATGCCCACTGGAAGAAGGATAGTCTCTTTAATAAATGGTGTTGGAAAAATTGGCTCTCTACATGCCAAAGACTGAAACTAGATCCATGCATATCACCATGCACAAAAGTAAAGTCTAAATGGATCAAAGACCTCAATATTAAAACAGAAACACTAAATCCACTGGAAGACAAGGTAGGTAGAAGTCTTGGAGACATAGGGGTAGGCAGAGAATTCATGAACCAAACGCAAACTGCATGGGAAACACTTCAAAGAATCAAAAAATGGGATCTCACATTATTGAAGTTTCTGCACTTCAAAGGAAATCACCAACAGAGTGAAAAGAAAACCAACAGAGTGGGAAAAAATTTTAACCAGCAACCCCTCAGAAAAAGGACTTGTGTCCAGAATATATAAAGAAAAACATCAATCCCCCCCCATATTCAAAGACCCTCTCCAAAAATGGGCATCTAAGATGAACACACAGTTCTCAGAGAAAGATATACAAATGGCAAATAAATACATGAATAAATGTTCGCCATCACTGGTCATTCGAGAAATGCAAATTAAAACAGCATTGAGATACCACCTTACCCCGGACAGAATAGCTGCCATCAAGAAATCAACTGATAACAAATGTTGGCGAGGCTGCGGGGGAAAAAGGAACACTTGTCCACTGTTGGTGGGAATGTAGACTGGTGCAACCATTATGGAAATCCATATGGAGAATTCTCAGAAGACTAGGAATTAGAAGCCCCATTCAATCCAGCTATATCCTTCCTGGGCATTTTCCCCAAAGAACTGAAAATTTCATATCACAGTGATATATGTGCACCCATGTTCATAGCTGCACAATTTGTGATAGTTAAATCCTGGAAACAACCAAGATGCGCATCAACTGCAGAGTGGATGAAAAAGATGTGGCATTTTTATACAATGGAATATTACTCAGGTATAAAAAAGGATGATCTTGAGGCCTTAATAAGCAAATGGAGACAACTTGAGACTATCCTCATTAGTGAAATAAATAAGACTCATATTTATAAATATCATATTGTGTCTCTAGTGTAAAAAGTAAATAAGATCTACAAGTGTAATAAAACCAAAATGTGTAATTGCTATTGTAAAAAAGAGAGGAAAAGAAAGTGCTCTAAGGGATATAACTGCATGTAAGTTTGAGTGTGTAAAATAGATGACCATATTGCTGAATATTTGTTGGATCTTTGAGCAAAACTGTTTGTAGTCTGACTGTTTGAATATTTACTATGTACTCTTTAACTTTGTAACTTGAACAACTACATCCAAGATGACAATACGTAATTTACAAATTACTGATTTTTTAGTGGGGCTTTTTCTCATTCTCCTTTTTCTTTCTTTCTTTTAGAATTCTGTATTATTGCTACCCTTTTTTGTTTTTTTTTTCTTTTTTTCTTCTCTTTAAATAAAATTTTAAAAACGTATAATTGCTATTATAAAAAAAGAGGAAATAGGAAGCACTATAAAAGATATAGCTGCATGTATGTTTAGATGTGTGGGATTGATGACCATATTTCTAGATTCTTGTTGGATTGTTGAACAGATCTGTTTGCACTCTCACTGCTTTAGTGTCTACTTTGTGTGCTTTAATCCTGTAACTTGAATAACTTTCTAAAAGAACAATGTGTAATGTATCAACTAGTGATTTCTTACTATTTATCTTCTTTTCTTGAAATTCTGTAATATTTCTACCTTTTTCCTGTTTTTTTTCTCTTTAAATAAAAAAATGAAAAAAAAAGTGTATAACCAAGTCCACAAGACATGTCCTGGTAAATCTGTTGAACATCAAGACAAGATCTTCTAGCTGGCCATGGTAGCATACATCTGTAATCCCAGCACTCTGGGAGAAGGATCACAAGTTTGAACCTGGGCAACTTGGAGAAATAGTGATACCGTGTCTCAAAATTAAAAATAATAAAAAGGTTAAGAATATAACTCTGCACAAAGGTCCTGCATTCAGTGCCCAATACTACCATCGAGACAGAAAAGGAGAATGAATGAGAGAGAGAGAAAGATGGAGGTGGAGACATAGACAAAGACAGAGACATATCTGTGTATTCAGGCCGTGGACCAGCCTCCTTTTGGTGGAATGCAATGTGTGCAGGGCTGGGACCAGGGCTGCCTCAGACTCTCCCAGGGCAAGGCCTGAAGTATCACAGTGTTAAGATGTTTCCAGGAGCTTCACTCAGGCCAGTTGTCCATCTGGAATATGGTACAGAGGCAAAAATTCAGGGAATATCATACTCATTGGGCTTCTTTTTCAAAAGATGAACCAAAATGAAAAGCTGTAGAACACTGTGATCTGTAGTAAGGAATTTAAATTTGCCAGAAACAGGTTTCGCTCCTTGACCTCCAGCAAGTGAACTCTAAGCTCCTGGAATAGCAGGCTGGCTGGAAGTGTCTTTGGTGGCTGGGGCTGTTGGGTCACACTGGGTAGCTAACACTGTGACTGAAGATAAGGACTCTGAGAGCAGAGATGTGATGTAAGGCAGGTACTTTGAGGACATTGGAGACTGAGGGCAGCCATGTAGGCACTGATCAAGGCCATTAATCAAGCTCTACGTGGACACTAGCTCTGAGGCTCAGATGTGTTTCCTTAGTTGCTGGACTCCTGGCCAGCACCACGCATCAGTGCGCTAGAGGGAGGCTGACTGCATGGGAGAGGACAAAGAAGCTCCCTGGCTGGGGCCCCTGAGGCTCTGCCTGTGTGTGCCTTCCTTTGGCTGATGCAAATCTGTATCCTGGAGCCTAACACAAAGGTAACATTGTCCGGTAGCCTCTGTAAGCCTTTCCAGCAAGTTATCAAACCTGAGCTTCTGCAACTGGTGTCAGAAGGGGGATTGGTTTCCCGTGTAGACTGTATTCTCCCCAGTTTCACAGTTGGTTAAATTGTTTAATGCAACAAATATTTAGACATTTAAAATTAGGCCTTCTGCTTTTAGATCAGATACACTGAAAGAAAAACTAAGCTGCACTACAAATACCTAGACCTATTGATAAAAATAAAACAAATGTCACTTTAAGTGATTACCTGAAAATATAAGAAATTGGGGGAAGCCAGAAGAGTCAAAAGCTAGGAAAAGCTGAAAGCTGCCTGAGGCTGTGTGTGTGTGTATGTGTGTGTGTAACCAGACACAAACTGTAACAGTGATCCCTGCCACTGTGGGTTGCTTTGGGAGAACCTGGAACTATGTGGAACCTATGGCCACTGGTTTTAACAGCCACACAGGAAGAAAGGCGGGGTGTCAGGCCCTTGGAACAAGCTAGACTCTTTGAAGAGATACATCCTCACTGGAAGTGGGTTAGAAAAAGGAGCTAACAAGAAACTTGCCTGTCCCAAACTCAGACAAATCTGTCTAGAGAGGACAGAAAGAGAGGAGGAAGAAGATGATGGTGAAAAGAAAGTGGTTGTGTCTTCTCCCATCCCTGCTGGAAATTTAAACATAGAAGCCCATTTCTCCATGGATTTGGGGTCAGGGTTACACTCTTTGAAGGGTGGATAAGCTGAAGGTTATTTTAGTGTGTTCCCAAGATAGAAGCACTTCAGGGCTCCTGGTAGAAACAAACACAGATCTCTCAGGAGGTCTGACCATGGGATACCCACAGATTAGAATCCATGAAACATCAATTCCCAGGAAAGACTGAGCCAACACATGGGAAAACAACTCATTACAAGCTAGGGGCATCAGAAGCAACAAATATCTTAATTAGGCCATGGAAGACCTCACAGGATGGAATTATTAGGAGCAGGATAAAAGCTGAATGTTTGAAGTGTTTAGAGGGATTTTTCAACCAGGAAAAGCCGGTTGGAAGCAATTCTGCTTCTAGTCTGTTTCCTATGGGATAATCGTTTCTTCTTGAATTTACCTGTACAAAGACAGTTGTCTAGATCTCCGTCAACTCAAATTCAGTATTGCTTTATGACATTCTGAAATGACACATTTCATACTCCTATCTCACCAGCGCGACCTAAGCACCAATGCACAGCCTGAAATCCCACTGTTAGAAAATCATCTTTGAAATGAATCTTGTTCTACTTTGATTCAAAAAAAATTTTTTTTTTCTCAAATGGCCTGGACAAAGGATATTAAGCCAAGCCAGCCTCTGTCATAGCCCCTCCATGTGAGTTATGCTAACAGATGCTTCTTAGCAAACTTCCAACACCTGAAATAGACTTGATGGTGGGAAAAGAGGAGAAATGCGATGGTTTGGTCACAGCCTCCCGGGGAGGCGGGTTTGGGGCCCTTTTCCTGCATGCGGGCAAAGCTGAGCTGGATGACCGAGCTGAATGGTCGGCTCCCAGGCCTCTGGGCTGCTCCGGACCTGGGAACCTTCCTTTACCCCAGGTCTTCACTCCGCGCAGCCCCGAGCCCGTGTGGCCAGCAGGTGGCAGTGCAGGCTGAGCATGCGGGTCTCCTCAAGTACTCCAGGAGCCTCAGAAGGGGACCCCAGGCAACAAGGCAGCCACCTGGAGGATCCGCAGCTTGTGCTTTTGTGACTCTGAGTCTCCTCTTAGGAGGTGGCCTGGTGGTGGAAGTGGGACAAAGAAGGCTGTGTCTAGAGCAGGGCACATCGGCCTTGGCCCTGCCTGAGGACGAAAGGAGACCTTAGGAGCAGACGTGCTTTATGATCTCAGTGCTGCCTCTCCGCCACTGTGGAGGGTCACTGAAGAGCGGTGGAAGGCTCCACAGGGCGCACAAGCAGGCGAGGCCCCACACCCCTGTGTTGGTCCTGGGGCAAATGCAGAGCAGGGAACCGGCCGAGGCTGAGTGACAGATGCTCTTGGCCCTTTCAGCCTTGTTTCTCAGAGCTGATGAGGCATTGTGAACTCTCCCAGGGGACAGTAGCTTTGTCACAGCAGACTTTCAGAGGTGAGTTCAAAATTCAGAGAGGTGAGGACCACATTCATCCTGCCCAACCTGGGGTCCTTCTGTCCACATCTTGAGGGGGCAGGGATCCTGATGCCTTTTCTTCCAGGGAGCCTCAGCAACTCATAACAGCCAGGGCCGGTAGCCACACATGTGGAACCCCTGACTCTGTTCCCTCTGTGGCTTGAGTTCCCCACCGAACCCTCCTGAGCAGGGGAAAGAAGAGAGCTACTCAAAGCAAGTGCCTCCATGGGAAACACCTTCTGTTTACAGAAACAAGATGTCACCAGACTCCAGAAACAAGGCCACACCTTGGGCCAGCACGCAGGGCCTTCTAACTTGCTGGCCTCTACCAGAACGGGTGGAGACAAGCCTCTCTGGTGTGACCTTCTCAGAGTGTTTTTCACTGCCACCCCACTGCAACAAATAATGCAGTGGTGCTGTACTGTGCGGCACAGTGTGTGTGCCATGGTGTGGCCTGACTCCACTGCTGAGGAGGAGCTCTGGGCACTGGGCAATGTCTCCTTCCTGGGGAAGACTGTGACTGACAGCACCCAAGATGATCCTGGCATGCACGGAAGTGTGGGACAGGCTATGTCTGGGCAGAAGATTAAGGAAGATTAAGGAGCCTGGGAAGGCTTTCTGTCCATATAACCTAATGGGAGGCTGGGAGAGGTGTCTCAGAGTGACCCAGTAGGAGCAGGAAGACCACCAGCAAGTGGCCACCAGCCAGGCTCAGTCTTGTGGCTCCTTCTGTCTTCAGGAGGGATGTATCCTGTCTGCCTCTTCCTTCTACTTGTGAGGAGATCAAGATAGCCATGTTCTAAGGACCCTGTGAACCCCTAAGGTCAGCTTGTTTGCTGAGGCTTCTCTTCTGACCCAAGGGTGACTGCAATAGGCAGAACCACTGCCCCACGTCTTCATTCCCAGGCCCTGCAATACATTGCTTCTCATGGTGCTATCACGTGGATCTGTATGTGTTGCAAAGGTCCATGAGTCCCCCAGTGGGGCACTACTGGGAGCTGCTGGACTCTTTAAAAGGTGAGGCTTAGTGTCTGGACCTTACATCACTGAGGACATGGCTTGAGGGGACTGTGGGGCCTCAGCCCCTCTTCTTCCTCTCTTACCTGTCCCAACCATGAGCAGCTGGGAGCAGCTTTGCTCCACGACACACTTCTTCCATGATGTGCCACCTCATCACAAACTCACAACAATGGTTAGCAATGCTAACCAGTCATGGACAAAACCTTCAACACTGTGGGTCAAAAACAAACCTTTCCACTTTGTAAGTTCATATCTCAGGTAATTTGTTACAGTGACATAAAGCTGACCAGCACACACGGCAAAGGGTCTTTGCGGATGTAAGCTAATCAATATATCGAGATGATCCTGGATTATCTTGGTGGCCTGAT
Source organism: Hydrochoerus hydrochaeris (assembly GCA_004027455.1). NCBI lineage: Eukaryota > Metazoa > Chordata > Mammalia > Rodentia > Hydrochaeridae > Hydrochoerus > Hydrochoerus hydrochaeris. Next base: position 109,104 of record PVLA01006838.1, on the reverse strand, counting down.
GTGATCACCAGGGCCTTTCCAAGAGGGAGGCGAGGAAAATTGACATGAGACAGAGAAAGAGAGTTGAAGATATCAGTGCTGGCTTGAAGTTGGAAGAAAGAGCCTTGAGACAAAGGATGTAAGTAGCTCCAGAAGCCAGCAGGGCCAGGGAAAGGGGCTTTCCCCCACAGTCTCTGGGAGGAGTTAGCCCTATTCACACCTTGGTGTCAGCCCAGGGAGATCCTACCCTAAAGAACTATAGGGCTGCCCAGTTGGTGAGAATGTGTCACAGCAGCAATAAGAACTAATATGGTGAGCAGGCTGGGAAAGTTGCTTTGGTCACTGCTCCTGCATGAACACTGAGAGGCAGCTCTTAGAGCAGCAGCTGAGAAGCCACTTTAAGCAGCACCTCCTCTCTTGTCTGTCCATCAGTCAGTGGGGCTGGTCACTGCGCACATGCCACGGGGCTCTTGGGTTGAAGAGCAGCATGGCTTTGTTGGGAAGATTTCTTGTCTGGCCCTGTAGCTGTAGGGAGAGAAGAACAATGGCAGGAGGACAGAAAGAAGAGGCAGTGGGGTGGGGGCCAGCAGGCTGAGGACGTGGACATGGCCCCTGTAACCCCATGAAAGTCCCCTTCCTCTCCTGGCACATCTGCACTCTCAGATACCCTTCTCATACACAGACTGAACCACAGCATTAGGGGTGTGAGCAGAGACTGAGGTGCAATACCTTGAAGCACTTGCCTCACATGTATGTGGCCCTGGGTTCTGTACACAGCACCGAAAAAAGAATCTGATCAGGTTCAAAACCAGGTGGAGGCAGGTACCAGCTGGAGATGCGAGGCAGGAGCTTCACTGCCCTGAGCCTCAGTTCCCAAGTTCAGCTTTGGGATAGTGCATGCAGGTCCCCCAGCTTCCTCTCTCTTTGTGAATAGAAGCCTGTGCAAGTGGCCAGCCCATTCTCTGAGTCACCAGTCACTCTCTGAGGTTACTGCACACAGGTGGGCCCTGGGTCTGTCAACAGGTAAGCTGGTTTAGAGCTCCTGCATTTGCAGAGCACTGTGCTCTGCTCCTCTGCCTGGACACTGGACCATCAGGTTCCTGGCACCTTCTGCTGGCCTTATCAGTAGAGGAGGTTGCTGGTAGGCAGTTCATGATCAAGGGAAAGTTCCTGAAGCCCGAGAAAGGAGGCATTGCCATCTCTTTCCAGGGACAGAAGTCTGCGACAGCCAATTGGGATTAAAAAGTAGGATGGGGACTTGAGACTCTAGCAACACAGCCTCCAGAACAGTGGTCCTGCCCTCTCCCCCAGCTGGCCTAGTCTTTGTACCCACACACTCTGGGACCCCTTCCACTCCCCCTCCCACTTCCATCAGTCACTTAAACCACGGGTGCAGGGAGCCCTGGCCGAGGCCCCTGCACTGGGGGAGGCTAGTGCTCAGAGGGAAGTGATTTGTAAATCAAATTGCCGGAGCCAGAACATTCCATTCCTAAACTAAGCAGTTTCCAGTCAAGGCATGCAAATGAGTCGTTGGAGGCTTAATGGCCTGGGATAGGGCTTGTTGGGGCCCTTGTTGGGGACATCAAACTGACTTTCCCCAGTTGTCACCAGAAGTGATGCTGTCCATGTCTCTGCTGCTCCTTCTGGAAGGAGACAAGCATTCCTGGAGCACTGTGTGCTGGTATCTCTTTGGATATTACATCATTTCTCCCTGTTGATGGCCATGACAGCGGTATCCACATTTTGTTGCGCAGATGAGTACATGAGGCTTGGGGGTGAAGCCAGTGTCCCAGAGTCACATCAGTCCGGTGAAGGGGCAGGATGTCTGAGTCGGAGGCCAGCTCCCTTCCACATCTCTCACCAGTCCATGCTGCCCCACCTGTCTCTCTGGCCATCCTGTTGCCATTAACCCTGTGCTGCCCTTCTCTTCCACCACTGGGCTTTCCTTTGTCTGTCTGTCCATCTGTCTCTTTGTCTCTGTCCATCTAATTGCTCCTACTGTCACCCCTAGGCCCAACGCCCTACCTCACAGCCAGCAAACCTTCCCTGACAGACAGGCAGGGCTGAGTACTCTTCAAATTCTAAATGCATGCAAAGTCCCCGCATCCACCCAGCTCCTCCTGCCAGTTGATCCTGGGAAAGGCTCTCACTGTCCCCTAGGAGATGTTACAGTGACACCTACCTGGCAGAATGGCCACCAGGATCAGTGGCCACGGGGCACTCAGCCATGGTGCTCTGCCAGCATGCGCTCCCTGTCCCCGGGAGGAGTATGACAGTGAAGTGGAGGGCAGTGGCCACAGGAGGGAGGCAGGCAGTTGCCCTCTCAGCCTCGCCACCCCCCAGCCAGCACATAATGAGTGCTCTTGGCAACCATCATGCGGCTGGCCATGTCACACGGTTTTGGCATGTACAGCTGCCCTGCAGAATCTGGGGTCTCTGGAAGGAAAGTGGATTCTTTAGGAACTGCGCCCGCTCTTTGTCATGGAACAAGCCAGCAAGAAGCTCAATGTTTCTAAAGCAGGTGCTGCTCAGGCTTATTTCCCCTGGGCCCATCCATCTTCTGTCACAGCCACCCCACATCAGTCCTGGGCCAGCCCGGGAATAATCAAGCCTTGTTGGCTCTGAACCACTCCCTCCCCACAGCTTATTTACCAACACGGGAAGAGGAGACCACTCACTGAACAGAGGGCTCGGGACAGTGACCACCAGCGATCACATGAGCAGGACATGCTGAGCAAAGGAACCCTGGCCTGAGGGCTCAGTTCTCTGAGCAGCTTGGGGTGTTGGAGTCTTGTGCTGAGGTACCTCCAGGTGCATTGCAGGGCTGCTGTCCAGTAGCCCAGCATGAATTCGTCATTTGACTGCTCCTTTCAGAAAACAGAACAGAAAACATTTGATGATGTCGTAAGCAATCATAGCACCAAAATTCTATTTACTCAGGCTTTGGCTTAAGCAGCATTTTCTGAATTCGTTCAGTATCTTTGGCGATTAAGGGACTAGGACATCTTGAGTCTTTCTTGCTTACTCTGGTCTCCAGACACCAATGTAGATGTTGGGTGTGCTGGCAAAGGAAGCGACTCCAGGAACAGAGGACTAGACTGGGATTGGGGCAGGGGGCAGAGCTCCTGTGACTGCCCTCACCACAGCCTTTGCTTGCTTTCTCTGCCTCTGTGAGGTTTGGCCACATGGTCTTTAAGGTTTCTGCCAACCATACCGTTCTGTGACTCAGGGACTCAGGCTACCACTGACGCCCAGGTTTTCCATGAAGACACACCCAATTGGGTGCTTCACAGAAAACTGAGCAATGGAGCTCCTGGAGGCAAGGCTTTCTCATGCCTTTTCTTGGAGGCAGGGACTAGAATCTACACTTGGACTGGGCTTATAATAGGGCCTGTTGCCAGGTCGCTGGAGGGCAACTGGATCCTGAGCCCCCTGGTCATGTGTGAGAGGCAGGATGAAGGATGCAGAACAAGGTCTTCAGGCTCAGAGGGTGACAGGGGCAGGATGACCATGGGTAGCTGTGTCTTTAATCATTTCAGGACACTGCAGCACACCAGTGTCTGAACAAACACACAAACAAATGTATGGTATGTACAGAGCTCCTACCAATACCGTTTAAACCCCTGCATCACCTTCAGAGCCCTCACTCAGGAGTCGCCAGCATACTGCCAAGGTTGCCTCAGGTGTTCTTAGAGTGGTCGGAGCAACGCCTGTCTGCTGCTCACTCTGCCGAGGCTGCCGTCTGCAGCCTATGCGTGTAAACCTCACACACAGCCACAGGGCAGGTGAAAGCCTGAGTGGTCGCTATGGAGAACACCAAATCCCTGCTGTCACCTTCTTACCTACAATGCCTAATGAGGAAATCAGCTCTGAGAAAACGATTATCTTCTTTACCAAGTGGAAGATAGCAAATTACACTGGGGGGCCTAGTAACATTTGAAAAAGGGCACCCTGAAAGGTCCTTTCGGCCATAATTACACTAAAGCAGGACTGAACCTGTTGTCCAGCACTTAGGATATATTTGTCTACACCTTTGGATGAAAGGAAGCTTTGGTCTCTTTTCTTTCATTTTGATCTACTTTTTTTCAGAAATCACTACGAGTCTGGCCTACAACACTGGGTCTCCCGCTCTGTCACCCCAGTCTGCATGTGTATTAGGCAGAGGAGGGAAATGTGTTCAAACTTCATCCTGATTCAAAGTCATGGGCCATTAATAATGTCAGACTGCAAAACTAAGGAACCACTAAATATTATACTATTTATAAGTAATCTGTTGCCCAAGGCATTAAGCTACTTAATGAAAGCTTGAATTAATGTGTAACCTAACAAATAGATCATTCGACAAATATAAGCTAACAGAAGCATAATTTAAGTTGTTCTGTTTGCTCCATACTTAGATGGAGGTATGACAAATAAAGGGCTACAAGTAATGATAAAATGTACTGAGTCAAGCATCATGTAAAGTACTTTGCATGTATCATCTCTGTATACAGTCATGGTAACTCTATAAGAGAGATACTGTTATGATTCCCATTTTACAGGTAAAGAAACCGAGTCATAAATTATATAATTGCCTGAAGGTCATGCAATAGAATTTAATTCCAAATGCATATGTCTTTTTAACCTCCAGTCACTGAATATCTAGGTAGAAAGAATAAGGCAAATGTTGGGCAGATGTCCTAGGAAATTTGATTCATCTACATACAAATACAGAATTAGCAACTAGTGAAGAAGAAATTGGGAGCAAAGTGGGCTTTATGGCAAAAACCTTGGAAGAAAGCTAAACAGCCTAGTTCTCCACAAGCTTCAGGTAATGTCTGTGAGCTGAAGTGTCCTGGTCACTAACCAGAGTGACAGAGGTGAAGTAGGGAGAGACCATGTCAGGGACTCTGAGTGAATAGGGAATTTCTAAAGGATGTCCAAGTCAGAGCCATTAGAACCATCTTTTGAAGATCTGGAGATATAGCTTGATATGAATGTGCTGAGTTCTATCTTCAGTTGAAAGAAAGAAGAGAGAGAGATAATAGAAAATAAGAGAAAAGAAAAGAAGGGAAGGGAAGGGAAGGGAAGGGAAGGGAAGGGAAGGGAAGGGAAGGGAAGGGAAGGGAAAAGTGTGCTGTGTATTTATTCAGGTAGCTTCTCCCAGGTGCACTGGGGCTGACCTTTGGAGGCTGCATTAGGAGTGTGAGCACAGGCAGCAGTTTAGGGAATGTTCAGTCCCACAGTCTGGGATGAATCAGACAAGTTCGCCTGTGGGCCTCACACATTTCTTGTTCACTCTGGGCCACCTATGATCACACAAACGTGGGGTGACTTACACCTGTCTCCCTAGCATGCAGTTTGAAGCCCTAGAAGCGGTAGTGAGCAGACAGGATGTGAAGGACATGCTGAGGGAATGGGAAGGGAGATGCTGACTGTGCAGGGCAGCAGGTGAAGACCGCATAAAGTAAGGGCCTGAATGCAGCATATAGAAAGGCCCAGGTTCACCTGGGAGCCAATCAGATTGCAGAAATTCATGGTGCAGTGCGCACTGCTCTCTGAGCAGTGTTCTTCTGGAGACTGTGGATTCATCCTAGGAAGGTGGCATGGACTTCAAGATGCAAAGAAATTCCCCTCAAGGAAACTGGGGCCACAGTCATTGTCTCATTGGCTTATGTCCATGGCAGGCGTTATGGCTGATACATTGTGTCAACTTGAGAAGTTTAGAAGTTTAACTTAGGTACTTAGCAGGGAACTAGAGTCCTTACTTTGTAAACATCCTCTTCTTGTGCAAAAGGAGGGCACCAAGATGGTGTGAATGCTACACCTGCCCTAGGGCAGGTAGCCTGCTTATAATATAAGACTTGCTCTTCCCCTTGTGCTCTTGCTGCTTTTGCTGTCTCCTGCTGCCTGGAGCTGTTGCTCTGTGCCATGCCACCCTGCCTTGGAGTCAGACAACTATGGACTGAAGCCTCCACAAACTGTGAGCTAAATAAATCTTTCCTTCCTTAATTTTGAGTGTTGGATATTTTGTCTCAGCCACAAGAGAAAAGTAACCAAGACAGCAAATGACAGAGTAGGCCCTCTCTAGTTCCTAAAATATTAGCGCTCCTTTTCCATTGGATGTATTTAAACACACACTTGCCTTAAGGTTAGCACTATTCTCTTCTTCCACAGTGTTTGTTGAGAGCTCTTGAGTGGTCCCAAAGGCAGAGAAGCCCCACTATGGGAAGGCCTCAATCTGGAGGACCACCTGGATGACTCTCCTCAAATAAAGAGCAATTGTCTCCATTTTGGTGAAAACCTAACCCTATCTCCATGTTCTGATATGTACAGAGCTGGTTAAGCCATTTCTTTATCCCTTCAACTGTCTCTAAGCAACGTCAATAGGGCTGGCTGAGGTGCTGATGTGTAATCTTTGAAGCTAGGTGACAGTTGCTGTTTCCCCACCCCATGACTCCCAGAATCATGGTTGGGCCAGACTGGATGAAGAGCCATAGCTCCATGCATTCAGCTGGGATCAAGCTTTGAGATAGGAGGCTATAAGTTTCCAGGGCAGAAAAGTTTGCACATTGAAGCTGAAGCACCAACCCCCAAACATTAGCTATTACCTCAATTGTGTTATGCAGATTGGTCTTTCTACATATCCTTCTCTCTGCATATTGCAGAGGTGACTTCAAGCCTCCTAGCCAGTCCAGCTCACAGTACTCACATATTTCTTGCCATTCTCACAGTCACTCATCCTTAAACCACTCCCTTCTTCATGAATTAAAAGGCCTGGGTTGCGGCCTTTGCTCCAATGAAGCTTCATCCTGGTCTAACTTAGTGCTCCTCGGCTCCCTGTAACTATATCTTAGCGGCTTTATTCTCACTGTGTGTTGCGCTGGAAGTGGAAGATTGGAATTTATTGGAATTCTGATAATGTTTCCTTGGAATAACAAATATACCCAGATCATGATAAGGTCTGGGAAGGGTTCTCTGTATTTGTGATCCTCCTCGCCCCAAGGCAATTGTTTATTTAGGATCAGGGGTTAAAGAGTACTTTTTGCATTCATCCAGATCCTGCTTCAGAGGTCAGAAACATTCTAGAAGCTCAGGTCTAGAGATAAGAAGGAAAAAGGTGGGAGGAGCTGGCAGGCCTTGTGGAGCGCTCTACTCCTTCCCTCTCTTGGAGAAAGGTGACCACCCTCCTATCTTCCAAGAGCTTTGCCAGCTCCTTAGAGCACCCCGGGAACTGTCCAGCCAACAATGTGCTGAAACTCAAGGGCAGCCACCTTACCAGCTTACTCAGTTTGGGAAAGGCCAGTGGTTAGTTAGTTGTGCACCTCTGCATGGAGCAGGGAGGTAGCCAGGATAGGCTGGGGACAGAAAGGACATTTCCACTGCCAAAGCTTTCCTGTAAGCATTTACACTCTTGATGTTCATGATTGGTTAATTTAAAATAAGCCCAACAGACTAAGGAGGCCCACAGCAAGGTGGGGATGTTTTTTCAATGAAAAGACATTCCAAGTTCCATACTAAAGTAACATAAAAGGTATAGATTATTGTTCAAGAACCTTCTGTTATTGGTGGAAACTTAGAGGTCCTAAACTGACAGGGACCGACCCATGGTCATGATGCTGGTGATGAGTATGGCCAAGGGTCAGATCTTATCTCTGCAGTAGCTGCTTCTCTATGGGCAGTATAGTTATGGTTTGGGCAAAAGTATTTTTACTTCCATCAGCCAATGAACAGTATCTCTCTGTATCATTGTCTCATTTTAATAAAGTAACTGCATGTTTGACAAATGCCAGTGCCTGTCTGAAGTGTTCCACATGTTACCTAACTCCCAGCAGGAATTATCTAGGTGGGGAAATGGGAGGTTACGTAATGTCCCCCACAGCTGCTTAGTGGGAGAGCTGGGACTTGGTCTAATGTGATCAGTCACTCTTGACTTCTGCAGTTTATGGCCTGTTCCAAGACCAGGGACACATCTGAGCTTTGGTGTTTGCAGAGATGATGACAAGAAAGAGCTTTGTGAGGGTAAAGGTGATAGGTGAAGATCTCAGGACCTACCTGGAAACTTTAGCTTTTGATCTCCTTAGTTGGAGCCAGATAATATCCTACCACAAATGGGACAGACACACTGCTCAAAACCCTGAGGTCTTAGGTCAGTGTATCTCAGCTGCTGGGCTCTAGTACCTTTTATCCCAGATGCTCTCCAGTCTTCCCTAAGTGTCCTCCTAGGAGAATATGCCCCATGACCTGGACCATGAAGAGTGTTGAACAGTTCCCCTGACACACATATGTACCTTCTAGGTTAGTCAGTCTCCCATCCTGTACCAGAATACATAGGACAAGCAATTTATACAAAGAGGAAAGGCTCTCTCTGGCTCATGCTTCCAGAGGTTTCGGTCTAGGGTGGGTAGGCCCGATTGTTTTTTGGTCTGCGGTAAAGCAGAAACACCATGGCAAGGAGCACATGGTGGAACAAAGGCACTCACCTCATGGTATCCAGGAAGTGAAAAGAGAAAGAAGAAGGAACTGTTATCCCAGTCCCCTCATTGAGACCCTGCCCCCAGTGACCTTGGTTCCTCCCACCGGGCCCCGTCTCGCAGTAGCCCCATGGGCTGGGAAACAAACCTTCATACGTGGGCCAGATCCAAACTATAGCTCCTGTGCTGAAGTTTAATTTATAAACCAGCACAATAAGAGATTAAAAGCAATAAATAGTCAAAAGGAAAAATAATAATAATGCGATGTGTTATGCAAACATGTGATCTCTCTCAAAATACCATTGTTTATTTCTGTAATTATCTAGTTAATATTATTGGGCCGCGGTGGATCATGAGTAACTGAAATGGTGAAAAGCAAAACCATAAATAAAGGAGCACTATGGTAGTCAGGCATGGTGGTGTGTGCCTTTAGTTCTAGCACTCTAAAAGCCTGAGGCAAAAGAATTGCAAGTTTTAGCTCAACCTGGGCAACTTAGAGACTTGGCCTGATCTCATCTCAAAATAAAAAATATAAAGAGCCTGGATGTAGTCTGCTGCAAAGACCCTTCAGTCAGTTCCCAATATTGCAAGAAAAGGGAGGGTGCTACAGTCCTGGCTGCTCTTCCCAAACAGAGCTTCCATGGCTTCCAGAAAACTCCTGAGAAGGCAAAAGAGGCTCCTCTCTCTTTCCAGAGGAAAGTCAGTTACCACTGTAGCTGATGACGACCACATAGGATTCATTTCCTATGCCCTTTGCTTTTCTGCATCTTTCATATTTTCCATAATAAATGTGTTTTATTTTGTTTCTTTTCAGTGCTGGAGCCTGGGACCTCACATATGCTAGACAACCATTCTACCACAGAGCTATATCACCAGCCTTATAAACACTTTTTAAAAATATAAACAACAGATCCCATGTCCTCAGGAAAGTCCCAGGGAGTGGACAGTGGCTTAGTGTTAGGAAGGTCTGCACTGAGGAAACCAAGCCAGGCAACCTAGATAGGATGCTTTCTGGGCCAAGGCAGGAAATATTCTCTTAATAAATGCACACATTAGCAACTGATGCTTTTTATGGAGCATTGGGTCAGGGGTCAAGAGGGGTCCCTCAGAATCACACATGGACCAGCAGTGGGGAAATTTCTTAATCTCTCTGTGCCTCCTTTTCTCCATCTAGGAAGCAGGGCTGAGATGTGGGGACTACAGGCTTCAAGATATGACAGCAGGAACCCACTACCTATGCATGCTTGTAGCATATAGGCTACCCCTGCAGTGCAACTCAGTCAGCCCCGTTCTTTTCCATATGGCCTGCTTTCTCACTACAATGAAAATGAAGTAGTTGTTCCAGAGATCACACAGGCTGCAAAGCCCAAAATTATTTATTTATGACCTTGAGAGAAAATTTCCTAGTCTGGAGCTCCTGATCTGGAGCATCACTGTGCCCATATCTGCCCACTGACTGAGGGCTTGCCAATCAGTTGCATCTGGTTCCAAGCTTATTTGTGCCAAGTATATTTATTATTGTAAATACGTGATTTGATTGCATAATGAATAGATCAATAAAATAAAAATGTGAGAAATGTGTCATGCATATGAAAATTAGGTTCGATGCCTTGAAAAAACCTCAGTAAACACAAATCACTAAAAACAATTGCCATTAACTTGAGTATGGGCAAGACAGTTGTGAAATGTTGAGTTGGGAGCATTGAACCAAACTAGAATAATTTTGTGTCCATAGAGCTTTGTAAACATCTTTAAGACTCATGCTAGGGAAATAGAAACCAGTTGTCAACAATGTCCCAAAGGTGTAGATCGTGTCTGAAGAATGATGTAGAACCTTAGCATAGACCCACATTACAGCATGAAACTTAGTCCTGCATTAAAATGGTGCACATGTGTTTGGAAAGTAAAAATCCAAAGTTTAAGGCACACAGACATGCACAAGACATTTGAAACGTGTTTTCTGGAACTCTCCTTCAGGCAAATTTTTTTGACGTGGCTCAACTACTCATGCCAGATAGGAGGATTTCATCCTGTAACAAGAAGCCCATCCAAAAACTGCTATCAAAAGGAGACTTCTTTCATATCATTTTCATATCATTTTGTTCTTTTCTGTGTTCCCAACGCTGCTCCACCTAGAGTGGCAATGTCTGCCCCTGAGGAGGTGGAGTGAAGGGGAAGGCTTTGGTGTTATTGTCCCTGGGTCCCTGGGGACCTGGGACAGCGATGGGAGGTGTGGAGGGGGCTGGGGAGCCAGAGGAGAGTCACACTGAGCAGACAGTGAACTGATGGAGCAACAGGTAACATATTAGGACCACAGGGACCTGTTTGCCACCATTGGAAGAGGGATTTAGAGATACGAGAATGGGGAAGGTTAGAAAGAACCTGAGGGACTGCAATGGAACTAGAAGCATTAAACTCCAGGGCTTTTGACTATATATACAGGTACATGTGCAGGGTCATACTGAAGTATGTGTTTGTCCCTGAGAGAGTGCAGAAGCAATGATACCCCTCCCAAGCAGCAATTAGTACCCAGATGTGCAATCTTTGGAGGACAGCCTGTGAAATGAACTCATGTGCCCATGGTGATACACGTAAATAAATGCAAGTGTGAGGCATAAACAAGCGAGGGGGCGAGGTCTGCCTTACAGGAGGATGCAACTAATGAAAGAGGAAGTTAACAATCACCATTTGGCAATCATCAAGTGGCACTTGATGCAGGGAGGAGCCGGAAGTGATCCTGAGGCTTGTGGCTATCTCTCGAGCTACTAATTCCACACAAAGAGGGGTGGCTTCACTGAGGAGCACACCAGCTTGCCCACATGATGAAGGTGGGACAGGAGGACACATTGTGTCCCCTGCTGCCAGACACCGGGCAGATGCACCCGCAAGAGCTCAGCTTGTTTCTGCAGCTCCTGCAGAGATGTTATCACCAGAACACAGGCCTGATACAGAAAGACTGGGGGCGCCAGTCAACTAGGAACCTGCGCTCCTCCAATTCCCCCAGCCAGGGAGACAGGGAGAGGTGAGGAACTGTTCCACCAGGAAGGAAACAGGAAGCAGGCCCGCTAACCATCCGCTATGTCTGACCTAGAATTAGATCCCAGCCCAGAAAGAGAGACACGCTTATGAGTTAGTTGGTGAAGTCTGAATAAGATCTATGGGTTGGGTGGGAGTTTGAGAAGTAAGTTTAATGTAGGAGACTGTCTTTACCCTGGGGGAGCTACACACTGGAATCTGTGAGATGCTGACAGATTATTGTGGTAAAATGCTAGGAAACTGAATACAGAGTATGCAGAAGATTTTTTGTATTAATCTTAACTTTTTGGGAAGTCTGAAACTTTCAAAATAGAAAAAATTATTTAGCTATTGAAATATTAGAATAAAATTAAAAAGATTTACTGGCTGACGAAAACTGAAAGTTCCAGTCACTCAGACTTCAGGTGTGGTTTGGTCAAGGCTCCAGCTAGTATACTGGCCATAGGCCTGACTCTGCTGTATTTTGTAGGTTTTTTCCTCAGGTTTATTCCATCTTGAGCTTGAGGCAGCGCCCCGCAGCAGTTTCTGTAGGCCCCAAACTTCAGCAGAAGGCATAGAGTACATTGGTTGGATTAATCCAGTCTGAGCCCATCCTGACACTGGATGGGTAGAAATCCTCCCCAACCATATATTTGTGACATTATAGTGAAAAGCATCAAAGCATCAAAGGGAAACATGCCATCCTGCCAGAAGAGGGGATTAACTCAGCTTCTGGAACAACAAAAGTCCAGCACTCAGCTGTGAAAAGAGTAGATGCCCAAGAAGGGGGATTTAGTGCAGGTATACACAGGCAGTGAGAAAGTAGCTTCACGCAAAGGATTGAAATTACTTCCAGGGCAATGTTATTCAAAAGAGTGAGAAGATAAGGCACAAACTAGGAAAACTATTTGCAGAACACGTATCTAAGGACAGACTGAGATTCAAAGTACACTGAAAGAATCCAGAGCCCAACAATAAAATGAACAATCTGAATTTAAAAATGGGCAAAATATTTATACAGACACCTCCTAAAGAAGACAAACAGGTGGAAATGAGCTGATGGAAAGATGCTCAACATCATGTCATTAAGGAGTCAGAAATTCAAACAGTGAGATGCTACTGCCCGCCGGCCAGGATGGCTACACCTTGGTGGTTTCTTACAAAGCAAACATGCTCTTACCACGCTCCTGGGGATTTACCCAAATGAGCCAAAACCTTTGTCCACATAAACCCCTGCACCCCAGTGCCTATGATGGTATTATTCAAGACTGTCAAAACTTGGAGTCATCCTGTATCTTCCAGTAGGACATACCCAGACCGGAAAGATTACTCAGCACTAAAAAGAAACAAGCTGTCAAACCACAAAAAAAATGGACAAAATTTAAATGTACATTCCAAAGTGAAAGAAGCCAATCTGAAAATAATTGCTACCTGTGATCCCAACTATGTGACAGCCTGTAAAAGATAAAGCTATGGAGACAGTAAAAAGATCCTCGGTTGACAGGGGTAGAGGGAAGGAAGGGATGGATAGGTAGACTGGAGCGGATTCTAGGGCAGTGAGACTATGCCCCCGGGTTACCATAATAATGGGTGCATGTGGCTACACTTTTGTCAAATCCCTGAATAATATAAAACCAGCGTGAAACAATGTAAACCATGGACTTCAGGGGTAATGATGTGTTGCTGTGGTTTCACCAGTTGTAACAAAGGTAGCACACTGGCACGGGGTAGGGAGGCCGTGTGCATGAGGGGAACAAGGAATTTTCTACTTTCTGTTCAATTTTCTTGCAACTCTAAAATTGCTCCAATACATGTCTTTTGTGTGTGTGTGTGTGTGTGTATATATATTATATGTATGTATATATTGTATATCTTTTTATCTATATATTATATATGTATATATAAGTGAATAATATATAATTGTTGTATATAACAAACATATATCATATATAACATATAATTAATATATATATATATATATATATATATATATTATATACCAAAAAACAATTAGAAAGATGGTGAATGGCCTGTCTTCTACTTAAAGACAGCAAGTCAGGCAGATTTGAAGGCGAGTCCTACTAACACTTTGAGGGAGACACAATCCCGGTGTGATATAAATTTTTCCTTAATTTAACCAACATGCATCTCTCTGCCCCTTTTTACAATCCTAACATGCAGATATCTTAAATATTAGCATAAGGGATTCACTACTGAACTTTAAAAATGCATCATGACCAACAGAATTTTTCTCAGAAGTGCAAGATTGGTGTAAAGGAAACTCTACAAGTAGATGGAAAATGGAAGAGACCTGGCCATGCAGACTGACATGTTCAGACAGGAAAACTCAGTCCCGTGAAGGCGTCATTTCTTCCTGAATCAGCCTCTGAGGCTATGAAGGTAATTCCAAACAAAACACCAAAGGGATTTTTAGGGAAACATCAAGATTCTTCTTTTTTTTTTATTTAGAGAGAAAAAGCAAAACAGAAAAAAGGGTAGAAATAATACAGAATTTCAAAAAAAAACCAGAAATCACTAGTTGATAAATTACATATTGTCATCTTAGAAGTAGTTGCTCAAGTCACAAAATCAAAGCATTAAAAAGTAGACAATCACACAATGACAGTACAAAGTATTCTGTTTGATGAACTAACAAAAACTTAGTAGTATGGTTATCTATTTTGCATACTTATACATACAGTTATATTCTTTAGAGTGCTTTCCTTTTCATTAAAGATTATTTTTCTCAAGTTCAGTTAAAAAAATGTGTGAAAGGGGCTGGGGATTTAGCTCAGGAGCACAAGCTCCTGCTTGGCAAGCTTGAAGTTGTGAGTTTGATCCCCAGTACTGAAAGAAATAAAGAGAAAATGTATGAGAATAACAAAGTAGATTACTGTAAAAGAATAATAATCAGGAAATACATAAAGTTCCACATATCAGCTGGGTCTGATTAGTTCATGCTGTATGTATGTGTTGGAAGTGTTGAAATAGCACATTAAACACCATCAACATGTGTAATTAATACAAGTGAATCCAAAATAATGCAAAATATTTGTTGGGCTGGGGATGTAGCTCAGTGGCAGAGTGCTTGCTTGGCACGATCATGGTCCTTTGCATATACAACATTCAATCCCTGGCACCACCAGAACATAATTAGTTAATTAAATTTCATATATGTATTTAAAACGTGTATTTAAGTAAATAACTAAAATAGTGAGGTATTGTAAGAACAGTCAGACCATTCAATGAAATAGAATAAAGGACAGAGGTAAAGCTAAATATTGAAATGTTCACTCATCCAACAAATATTTTTGTCAGTACTATTAGAATATAAGCAAGGAGTAAGAACAGCAAAGTGAATAAGAACGAACAAAAGGTAGGAGTGTGGAGGTAAGCCGAACAGGACTGAGCATGGTGGTGCAAACCTATAATCCCAGCACTCCAGAGGCTGAGGCAAGAGGATCACCATAAATTAGAGGCCATCCTGGGCTCCAGACAGCCTGGACTATATAGTGAGACCCTGTCTCAAAAAAACAAAAACAAAAACAAAAAAAACCAGAGCCAGTGAAATAGATATTGTACTGATCATCTTGAACTTACAAATAAACAAAACACAAAGGAATAAACAAAATGAATAACATCCTTGAAACTTTTCTACTAAAGTAGGGAAAACAAACACTGACTGAACAAACAGGTGACTTTACAGTTCAGCAGGTGGTGCTGAGTGCAGCTCAGACCTGAGTGGCCAAAAGGACCGGGATCCGAAAGGGTCAGAACTCAGCTGTGTTTCAAAAGTGGAGCCAGCAGCATCCGTGCATTTGTGTTGACACAGGGGAATCCAGAATGATGCCCATGTTTGAGGTTTGTTTACCCACAGGAGTGGAGCTCTCATTTACTGAGCCGGGACTGGGAGGAACAGTGAGGCTGACCCCAGACCACTGGTTGGCAATATCCACCAGACCTCCAAGACAGCATGTCCATGGAGCAGTTGCATGCAGAGCTCCAGAATTAGTGAAAGCATTGATCTGAAGATTCTAACTTGTGCCTTGGCACAAATTAAGTAAGTAGTATTTCAGTCCAAAGACTGGATGGGGCACTGAAAAACTGTAGCTGACGATGATTCTGAGGGAGGCCGGAGCCATGGACCCTCAGAGAGCAAGGTGTCAGGCAGAGGAGGGGTATCAGCAATGAGGGAGCCTGGGAAAGAGTGGCCTGCATGGTGGGAGGAAATCCAGGGAGGGCTGGGGTCCTGGCAGCAGGGGACTGATTACAGTGTCCCAAGAGCAGGAGTGGTCAGCTCTCTGGGAAGCCTGTGACCAACCATCAAATTCAGCGCAGTATTTATGGGCCTCACACAAGCATGCTCGGAGCCATACACAGGATGACAAGGCAACGCTGAGAAGAGGACCCAGTGACGAGAAGAGATAGCAAAGAACTCTAAATAAATACAGTAAAATTGTTTTCACTGCCCACTAATGCTGGCTATTGAGTGTTTGTCCCATTATTTCTTCTGGGTTTTTTGTTTTGTTTTGTTTTGACTTTTTAAAATGTTTCAAAATAAAAAGAAGGAAAATCCCTTGCAAGTAAATATTTTAAATGTATACACATAAAATATGTTTAGAATGAGTCCCAAGAAACATAAATAGTTGTCACTGACAAGTCTCTATGCATTAAGGATTTCCTGGGCATTTTCCCTCTTAAAAACATTAGCAATGTGGGGAGGGGTGTAGTCCAAGAGCAGAGCACTTGCCTAGCATATGGGAGGTCTGGGTTCCATCCCCAACACCATACACACACACACACACATGCACGTACAGACACCCATATATGTGTGCAACACTATATTTTATAACTGCCTTTGCATAAAGGCAAACACCTTCCAGGCTAGGGCTATCCATGTATGTGCTGATTATTAATAAAAATAAAATTAAAATATTTTCATGGGGTTCTGAAAGTGATGTGGCCACAGGGGCTATGACACAGGCTCCAAGGACATCGCCAGGGAGCTGGAAGGGCAGGGTAAGGGAGATTTCTTTTTTATTCTGAACCTGTTGTTTTAATTGAGTTTCCAAAATCACATACATGAGTCCTGTTGTAGAAAGGAGATGAACTCTACAAAAAAATGAATAAAAGAGATCATTAACCTGATAGAAGATTGGGCAAGTGTAGAAAAAACCAATTTGCACCTGAGTAAATACAAAAGACCAAAGACACTCAACTATACCAGAGGGAAGAAAATGCAAATCATGCAATTGAGAGTTTTTTTTTTTATTTAAAGAGAAAAAAAACATGTAAAGGGTAGAGATAATACAGAATTTCAAAAAAAGATAAACAGTAACAAATCACTAGTTGATAAATTACATATTGTCCTCTTAGAAATAGTTGTTCAAGTTACAAAATTAAAGCATACAAAGTAGATATTCAAACAGTTAGACTGTAAACAGCTACACATGCATGAGTCTCTACATCTATTTCTATCCTTTCTGTATGAGAGGGAAAAACAAAACATAGCAAGACAAAACAAAACAAATCCCTATAAAGACATGAAACCAAAAAGTCATATAAAACCACAGTACAGGCCAGGGATGTAGCTCAGCAGCATGAGCGCCTGCCTGGCAAGCATGAGGTCATGAGTTCAATCCCCAGGACCCTCCCCCCACAAAAAAACTCAGATATTTTGTAGAAGACAAGATGGCCAATCAGTGAGCAACACAATACAAAGCCTCCCGGGAGAAACAGCTCATTTGCCAGAATAAAACACCCTGGAGAGACCCAGACAGAGGGAGATGGATCCTCTTGACACAGGAAAAAATTAAAACATAAAAAAGCTCATCAAATACTTCAGGACTACAACTGAAACAGCTAAAAATTAGTGGACACAGCATTTTCACAGTGACCTGCCAAGTTTGGGACAGGCATACGCAGCCGCTGCTTACACCTCAGTGACAAGACCAGGCAGGAGAGGGTGGAGTTCCCTTGCCAGCGAGCTTTGGAGGAAACATGGCCAACAGGGAAGGGGGCTGGGACCTGCACTGTAACCTGTGTGGAGGAAGCCAGGGCCATCACAGGAGAGAGAGGCAGGAGGAAGCCCCCAGCCCAGGACCCTGAGAGCACTGATCCAGGAGAAGAAAAAAAAAGGGAGACTGAGGGTGGCAACATGAAACATCAGACGTGGCTTCAATGGACATTAAGAGATATCTTCAGGACCTTGTAGGTGAGCTCAAAACTGAAATATTAAATCAGGTAAAGCAGGATATGAGTAGAGTAATAAAAGAAATCCTCTCAGGAAGCATCTCTCAGGATGATACAGACAGAAGAAGGGAGGAACACAAAAAAAGGAGAGAAACATTTGATAAAGAATATAAAGAAAATATAGAATACATGAAGCAGATTCAAAGAGATTACCAGGAAATTAAAAACTCTATTGAAAGCTAGCAAAACTCTTTAAAAGAAACTAAGGATAGACTATCAAAACTTGAAGACAAGTTTGCAATGTGTGATCATGAAAGGAAAGATCTCTTAAAAATAACAAGGAAACAGGCAGTAACAATACAAAGGCTAGAAGATGACAAGAGAATCTACAATTTAAGAATAAGAAACATGAACGAAGAAGCAGAAATACACACAGGCAAATTACAAAGGCTATTCATGGAAATAATTAAGGAAAACTTCCCAAGCATGGGAAAAGGAAATGACATTCGGTTACATGAGGCATGCAGAACTCGAGCCACCTACAACCAAAACACATCTACACCCAGACATATAATAATCAAGATACCAAAAATTCAATATAAAAACAGAATATTAAAAGCTGCCAGAGAAAAGGAACAGATTACCTATGAAGGTAAGCCCAACAGAATCATGTCTGACTTCTCGACATGGACCATCAGATCAAGAAGAGCTTGGAGCGAAGTATTCCAAGCCCTGAAAGAAAATAACCTCCAGCCCAGATTGATGTGCCCTGCAAAACTGTCACTAGAAATTAATGGAGAAACAAGATGCTTCCATGACAAAGAGGAACTGGGGAGTTTGTGACCATCAATCCAACCCTACAGAGAATACTGAAGGACATTCTACAGAGAGAGAAAAAAATACCAGGATTTTAGGAACAGTGGCAGAAAGGCCTCAATGAGCAGGGCAGGCAGTAGAATGAAGGAGAAAAGTAAACAAACAAGGCAGTAAAATAGCATAGCAGAAATGAGGCAGGGAAGGATGGCTAGAATCTCTAACATAGATCACCTTGATACACTATATTGTTAATAGTGCACCAGATTTAAAACCCATATTACTCACACTACTCTGCTTAGATGTATTATATTCTGTTCCAGTCATTCTACCTGTACTAGATTTGAGGGCACAAACAGTAATCCTGAAAATAATAGGATATAATATGGTAATCATCCTTAATTTCCTATTAACTTAATCTAAAGCTCTGTAAAACCTACACTGTTTTACCATGACTGATCATAATTGAATCTGGTTTGTTAGATCATTGTTTTGTATTGATAGATTTTATTCAAAGCTGTTATGATTGATAGTATCAAGTCTGAGAGTATAGGCAACTGCACTTAAGATCACAAGATTCACTAGAATATCCACTATGGTTTGATTATTACCTTTGAAGCCTTTGAAGTTTTATGCTGTCTACAATGTTTTATTTTTACTAATATTGTTATTTATTGCTATATTCAATTATACTGCTATATTCAATTATGCCTGATGATATAGACATTCTATTGAAGATAATAAGAAACAACACAGTTATCATTGTAGATCACCTCCTACTGTGGTTTTATATGACTTTTTGGTTTCATGTTTTTATAGGAATTTGTTTTGTTTTGTCTTGCTAAGTTTTGTTTTTCCCTCTAATACAGAAAGTATAGAAATACATGCAGATTCATGCATGCATAGCATTTTACACTCTGTTTGACTATTTACTTTGTATGCTTTAATTTTGTAACTTGAACAACTATTTCTAAGAGGACAATATGTAATTTATTAACTAGTGATTTCTTATTGTTTATCTTTTTTTTTTGGAATTCTGTATGACCTTTACCCTTTACATGCTTTTGTTTCTCTTTAAATAAAAAAAAAAAAAACAGTACAAGGTGATCTACAATGATTACTGTGTTGTTTCTTATTATCTTCAATAGAATTCTCTATATCATCAGGCATAATTGAATATAGCAGTATAACTGAATATAGCAATAAATAACAATATTAGTAAAAATAAAAATTGTAGACAGTGTAAAACTTCAAAGGCAAGTAATAATCAAACCAGAGTGGATAGTCTAGTGAATCTTGTCATCTTCAGTGTAGTTGCCTATACTCTCAGACTTCATACTACCAATCATAACAGCTTTGAATAAAATGTATCAATACAAAACAGCGATCCAACAAACCAGATTCGATTATGATCAGTCATGGTAAAACAGTGTAGGTTATACAGAGTTTTAGATTAAGTTAATAGGAAATTAAGGATGATTGCCATACTATATCCTGTTATTTTCAGTGTGAGTAATGTGGGTTTTAAATCCTGGTGTGCTATTAACACTATAGTGCATCAAGACCACCTATATTAGAGATTCTAGCCATCCTTCTCTGCTATGCTGTTTTTCTTCCTTTGTTTGTCTACTTTTCTCCTTCATTCTACTGCCTGCCCCACTCATTAAGGCCTTTCTGCCACTGTTCCTATACTCCTGGTATTTTTTTTTCTCTCTAGAATGTCCTTCAGTATTCTCTATAGGGTTGGATTGGTGGTCACAAACTCGCCCAGTTCCTCTTTGCCATGGAAGCATTTTGTTTCTCCATTAATTTCTAGTGACAGCTTTGCAGGGTACATCAATCTGGGATGGAGGTTATTTTCTTTCAGGACTTGGAATACTTTGGTCCAAGCTCTTCTTGAGCTGATGGTCTGTGTTGAGAAGTCTGCCATGATTTTGATGGGCTTTCCTTTATTGGTAATCTGTTTCTTTTCTCTGATGGCTTTTAATATTCTGTTTTTATATTGAATTTCTGGTATCTTGATTATTATATGTCTGGGTGTAGATGTGTTTTGGTTGTAGGTGGCTGGAGTTCTGTATGCCTCACACAATGGAATGTCATTTTCTTTTCCCATGCTTGGGAAGTTTTCCTTAATTATTTCTGTGAATAGCCTTTGTAATTCACCTGTATGTATTCCTGCTTCTTTGTTCACATTTCTTATTCTTAAATTGTAGCTTCTCTTGTCATCTTCTAGCCTTTGTATTGTTACTGCCTGTTTCCTTGTTACTTTTAAGAGATATTTCTTTTCATGATTACACATTGCAAACTTGTCTTCAAGTTTTGATAGTCTATCCTTAGTTTCTTTCAAAGAGGTTTGCCATCTTTCAATGGAGTTTTTAGTTTCCTGGTAATCTCTTTGAATTTGCTTCATGTATTTTATATTTTCTTTATATTTTTTATCAAATGTTTCTCTCTTTTTTTGTGTTTCTCCCTTCTTCAGTCTATGCCTTCCTGAGAGATGCTTAGCATTTCTTTTATTACTCTACTCATATCCTGCTTTACCTGATTTAATATTTCAGTTTTGAGCTCATCTACAAGGTCCCGAAGATATCTCTTAATGTCCATTGAAGCCACGTCTGATGTTTCATGTTTGTTGCCCTCAGTCTCCCTTGTTTTTCCCTCTCCTGGATCAGTGCTCTCAGGGTTCTGGGCTGGGGGCCTCCTCTTGCCTCTCTCTCCTGTCATGGTCCCAGCCTCCTCCACTCAGGTGTACAGTGCAGGTCCCAGCCCCCTTCCCTGTAGGCCATGGTTCCTCCGAAGCACACTGGTAAGGGACCTCCACCCTCTCCTGCTTGCTCTTGTCACCAAGGTATAAGCAGTGGCTGCATATGCTGTCCCCTCCCCACTGGGCCAGCCAAACTTCATAGGCCTTCACCAGGTTAGTGCATGCTAGGCACAAGGAATCGATTTGGGGCGGCTTATTGGGTCCTGGCCAGGGGCATGACCCAGTCCAAGCAAATCCCATGAATCTACTTTGGGGAGGGAGCAACCAACTGAAGTCACTGTTGCTCCCAGTTCAAGCTCCTCCTGCCCGATTCCAAAATGTCACCCATTTGGTCTCACCCTTCCCATGTACGGGAGGGTCTCATTCCCAGCACTGACTGTGGATTAATGAAGGTCCCTTCTCTGGCTCTCTCTCCATTGGGCTCACCAACCCCCAACTTCAGCACAGCTGTGGCTCCTGTGAGTGGTGGTGGGAACAAGTTTGGGTGGCTCTGCCGGCCGGCAGGAATTTGCGAATTCAGGCCAGTGAAAACTTGGCTGTTCTCAGTGAAAACACTGTGTCCAGTAATTTTAGCTGTTCCAATTGTAGACCCAAGACTTCATGTTTGACAAGCTTTTTTACGTTTTAATTTCTTCCTGTGTCAAGAGGATCCATCTCCCTCTGTCTGGCTCTCTCCAGGATTTTTTATTCTGGCATATGAGTTGTTTCTTCTGGGAGGCTTTGTTTTTTTGTTGCTCACAGATCAGCCATCTTTAGCTCCTCCTTCCAATTGAGAGTTTTTAACTGGAAAAAAAAAGGAAGGATCCTGCTTCCAGGGAGTGGTGAAGTAGGTGTGTGGAAATGAGTCTCTGACCATGGGTAGGGAGCGGTCATTGGCTTAGTCTTTCAGGAGAATAACTTATCAGTGTTGATAGGACCATAGAATACCTTTGACCTGGCACTTTCATTCCAAGATATCTAACAGACTTCTACACACACACAAGGATTCATATACCATGTGTGCATTGCAGCACTATTTGAATGGAAAAGTAGAAATAACCCAAGTGTCCATAAGTAGGGGAACTGGTAAATTATGATACATATAGCATGTAAACAATTCTAACTACTAAAACAAATAAGATAGATCAACAAGCAGCAACACAGAAATTCTACTACACTCTAGGTAGAGGAGGCGCCTGTGTGATCCATTCCAGCAGCCAGGCCTGGAACCTACCAGCTAGGAACAGAGGCCATGATGTACCAGTTTGAATCCACTCTGCCACTGCCCAGTGGGCCTCAGTGCCCTCGGCTCTGAGGTGGAGTTCACAGTAACCCCTCAAAAGCAGGAGTGGGATTGAGCTGGCTTGTGTTTTTAGAGAGAGAGTTTAGGAGGTAGGGATATCCTAGCTGAAGCTGGAGATGGTTACCCATCTGTAAAATCAGCCCATCCTGTGCAGGTAGTCGAGGAGGAGCCAGACTGGCAATCCTCAGGCAGCCTTTCAGGCAGTCAGCAAGGATGCATCTGCCTCTCCTGCGGACCCTGAGGGCTTGGCCCACCACCCTGTAGCTTCTCCTTCCCCAGCAGAATGGGGGAGGAAGTATAGAAGTGGCACAATTTGAGGATCTTGAGTGTCCCCCAAAGACCTCTGTGTTGAAGGCTTGGTCCTTGGCTTGTTGCTCTACTGGGAAGGTACAGAACCTTTAAAGAAGGGGGCCTTGGGGGCAAGTGAGATCACTGGGTTGTGGCCCAGAAGGGGTACTGGGACCTCAGCCTCTCTGTCTCCCTCCCTCGTTCCCTCCCTCTCTCTATTTCCCACCCACCATGAGGTGAGCAGGGTCCTCTGCCACACTCTCCATATGATTCACTGCCTTGTCACAAGTATAAAGCAACAGGGCCAAGTGATCATGGACTGAATCCTCATAAATTATGAGCCCAAATAAATCTTTTCTCTTCATCAATTGATTATGTCAGAAATTTTTAAGAGCAACTGTCTTGGTTACTTTTCTCTCATCACTGAGACAAAATACTTTACCCCAAAAATGAAGGAAGGAAAAGTTTATTTAGCTCATAGTTTGTGAAAGTTTCAGTCTATAATCAGCTGGCTCCAAGGCAGGGTGGCATGCAGTGGAGCAACAGTTCATGGCAGCAGAAAATGCAAAAGCCACAAGAGCAGAAAAGGAGGAGCAAGAGAGTAAGCCTCTTTCCCACCTTTATATTGTATTCATGCTACAAGCCCCAGGTCAGGTGCAGCACCCACACCCATAATCCAAGCAATGGACCATGAATCAGTCACAAACTGTAGAAGCCTGCCCCCATAACTGCATGAGGCTTTGGGGGAACATCCAGATTCAAACCATAACAGCAACCTACAGTTGATGGACAGAGACAGAAACCTCTTTGGATAGAAAAGCCTCATGTTGGAATTATCATAACCTAGCTCATCCTCCTCTCAAGGCAGCTTGGACTATGGGGCCAGGATCTCAGGGACCCTCTGCTGAGGCACCTCATACTGCAGGGCCAAGGTCACCAGTTCTGGATACTGAATCTCATGCACAGAGGAAGGGGTCTCATCACCCAGGAAGCTGATACCCTAAACCCATAATGATTTTCCACCCTGACACCACTGCTGTCAAATTCAACTGTCCACTTTTGGCATCCTTGGAACTACAACCTTATGCTGCCTTCATGGTCAAGTCAATGCCCTTGGGCAAAACCAAGTTTCCTGTGTCAGAGAGAAATGGGAAGCTAAATGCTAGAAAAATGAGTGCAGGCTTTACACAAAATGAAGAAAAATATTTTTACCAACTGGCAACCTCACACCAGAGATGGAGAGACTGACTGACATGACGGGCTGTGTTCCAGATGCTTCCAGGTCTGCATCACCACTGGGTGTCTTGCCCAGGTGCCCCCTGCCCCCTGGTTGGCAAGAGGCCCCTCACTGTCATCTAAACACTCACCTGACCACATCTGCAGCTCACATCCCTCTCCCTGATCTTTCTTCCCTTGCCTGGGGATGACAAGCTCAGCTCAGGGCAGCTGTTCATCTTCTTCATCCTCACTGTGACCCTGCATGGGGAACCCCATCTTCTCCCATACAGCAGATTCTATCCTGGGTGGCAGGAGCTTCTCCCAGTGATTCTCACTCATTCCCTTTACCAAGAAGAACACTGGGGCTCTCAGGGGATAGTGAGTCCAGTATGTACCCCAGACATATCTTAGTCTACCCCAGTACCTGGGACCGTATCTGACTATGAAACAAATTTCAGCAAGTGTAATTAAGATGAGGATGTTGAGAGGTGATCATCCTGAATTTGGGATGAACCCTAAAATGACAAGGGTCCTTCTAAGACCACGACAGAGGGAGATTCGAGACCTGGACACAGAGGAGAGAAAGAGAGAGGTGACCTGGATGACAGATGCAGAGCTGGAGCGATGGAGCTCAAGCCAAGCACACCTGGGCCGCAGGTGCTGGGGGTGGGGGGAGAAGACAATCTCCCTCCCGGCTTCCGGCCCTTGATTTCAGTCTCCAGTCTCCAGAGCTGTGAGGGAATAACTTGCTTTCACTTCAGACCTCTGGGTCTGTGGGTTTTCAATGGCAGCCCCAGGATGGTATCGTGAAGGGCTTCCCTTGTCTCCTCAGGATTACTCAGCCAGGAAGTGAGCGGTGAAAGTGGCCTTTCCCAGGCTGCACTTAGGACATAGACACACGAGAGAGTAGACAAAGATGCCATCTTTGATCTAGCCAGGCTCCTCTGAGCCCTTACCCAGTTAGGCCTCAGTCTAGGACTAGAACTTGAAAAAAGGAGGAATTTGTCACATGGAAGCCCCAGGACTTTGAGTGGTTACAGGAGGACTGACTTTTATGAGGCTGACTGGGGATGTCATATATTTCTTCTTCAACTCTAATAATTTATAAGATTACCCATATGGGGCAGGCTTCTGAGCAAAAAGATGTGGGTGTGTGGTGGTCTTGTTTTCATTGCTACTAAATTTATTATTAAAGAAATCCATGTATGGTCTGCACTCAGAACCAGCAGGGCTCTGCCTGTTCCACCCGGTCAATTCTCCATGAACAACCAGTCTCTGCTTCTGTTTCCCTAGTGGGTCCCTGACCTGGGTCTTCTTCCAGGTTGCTAAGTGGGCTCTATGAGGTCCACAGCCACAGCCCCAGGGCTCTCTGGCTTCAGGTGGCCAGAGTCCCCACAGGGCTGTGTTGGGAGCTCACAACAGGGTGGCTGGTGGCTTCCCTGGGGCCTCCTGCCAGACCTGGGTCCTCCTGCCAGACCTGGGTCCGGATGATATTGCTTGGCCACAGCTCATTTGGGGGTGGGGTGTCTCCCCAGCCACAGCTCCCCCTAAGGTTTCTGCTGAGGCTGGTCCTGGGAAGCACCCTAGTCTTGCCTCTGGCACCCTCAGAGCTCCAAGAGAGCCCCTTGGCAGTCAGCCCTGGCTGACAGCCCCCTCTTCTAGGCTTGGTTTGAGTTGAGGCCCCTCATGTGCCCACCTTGACCTTATACAGTGGCAAACCTTCATTTCTGCTGGAGACATGCAAAGGCAGCTGCTGAAGAGGCTAACAAAACCCCTGCCATAGTTAACTGGTGTAGTGGGAAGAAAACCGGACATGGGTTTGAATCTGTGTGACCTGGGGCAAGTCACTTAACCACCCTGAGTCTGTTTTTCCTTCATAGAATGAGGATCCTGAAGCCACTCCTCAGAGTGTCACAAAGATGAGAAGGATTAGCACCATGCACAGGTGGATGTGGGGTAGAACTATGCTCAGAACATTTTTCTGAGCCCCTCTGACCCCCACAGGCAAGGACAGGCCCTGCTGTCCTGATTCTATGAAGAGGACGAGTCCCAGAGCATGCTCCCCCAGCATCGAGGGCCTGTGTAGGGCTGGCACCCTGATCTGTCACCCAGGTCGAGGGCATCTTGGATGCCTACCAGGCTTCTTCTAGTGTCTTTAAAAATGCTCTTCATATTAACAGGTAAAATGACACAAATCAACTTTTAAAACATTCCAGAAGATAAAGAAAAAAGAAAAAGAAAGAAAGTGTTAGTGGGAAGAGGAATAGGTTCAGCAGGCGGTTGGTGAATATTAGGGCTAATGCTGAGTTCCTGGGCTCCTTTTGTCCCCCTGCCCACAACCTAATTTTCCATAATAAAACATTAATGTGCTTTTGGATTGTCTTCAATGACATGAAAAAATTCATGAGAAGACGGTGAGAAAAGCCTGGCGCACAACTTCATGGCTGTGTGTGCACATGTGCAGCCCACGTCCATGCAGACGTGCAAAGATCCCGGGTGAGTAGGTTGCTGATTGAACAGTGTTTATCTCTAAGTGACCTGGTTACTTTTGCTTCTTTCTTTTACTTATCTGTGTATTCTGAGGTTTCTATGTTCTGAGGTTTCTTTTACTTATCTGTGTATTCTGAGGTTTCTATGTTCTGAGGTCTCTAAACCTACATATGGGTCCTACATATGGGTTTCTTGTAGCACCAGGAAAACAGCTGACGTGGAAGTGGCTGGTGCATAACTTTGCTTACTCATGCAGCTGTGCATGGTCTTTGGAGCTGACACAGACAGCTGCTAACCTGAGCAGTGGGGGCAGACACTATTGGGAGCTTTGAGCCAGAAAGGACAGTGTAGCTGAGATTCCCTCATATGTGTGGCTGAGCCTGGACCAGGCAGACTGTGTACAGGGGGAAAGCCATATGCCTGTTCCTAGAAGCATGGCAGAGCTTCCTGGGTCCCCTCACCAGTGGATGCCAGTCCCAGGGGGCCCAACCATCATGTATGCCACTGTGCCCAGCCCTGCCTGGCCGCCTTGGCCCTGCCTCAAGGGCAGGATGCCAGGGGAGGTGAGTCAAGTGTCAGAGTCACAGCCTGTGGCTGGAGTATGGTGGCAGAGAGGCACGTCATCTCCCTTCTTGGTACTGAGATCTGGTTTCACTGTCTGACCCCATCAGGCAGGGCACCAGGGCAGAGGAGTTTGACAGGTGGTGGCAACCAGGCCTAACCAGCATGGCATGGCCCTTCCCCTGGCTCAGGGCAGACAGTGTCTAGTCCCACTTGAAGACCTGTGTGTGCAAGTGCACCCCATGCCATGGAAAACAAGATTAGCCGGGCCCATGTCCTGGACCAGCAGACAGAGACTAAGGGTCCTACATACCAGGTGCATTTCTGCAGCACTTCTTTACTGATCTCTGGGTAGACCCAGCACCCCATACTGATTTCTGCCACTCTGAATTATCCACTTGCTCCTAGCCCTGCACTGGGATCTCCATGGACTCCCTGAGGACCAGGGAAGAGTCAAGGCCACCACACAGAAGTGTATGGTGAACCAGATTCCTTTGACTACTTTCCTTGGGCAGGAAGAACTGCAGTTATATACAGTGTCCCTCCCAATTCTGTCCTCCCTCTGAGGTTTGGGTAAATGATGGAAGGAGTGAAGACTGTAGGGGGAGGAGGGGAGGGAGAGATGCGGGAAGGAGGGAGAATGGCCAGGGTCTCCCGGGATTAGCACCAATTCTCCCACAGGAGGCTCAGAGACTATGGAAGAAGGACAGGCTGGAGACTGGGCTGCTGATAATCTGCCAGGCAGAGCCCCAGGCAGCAGGCAGCAGTGATCCTGAGAAGTGGGCTTTATGCTAAGGCCACATTCAGAGGCAGTGATGCACTAGACAGGAAGAAAGAGGTGGCACTGTGGCCAGGCAGAGGAGAGTCCAGTTCTGCCTCTGTCCCTGCAGGCCAAGGAGACATTTGTAAATTACTTAGTTCCTGCTGGCCTCAGAGTCTTCAAAGGGGAGCGAGGACAAGATGTCATAAAGCAAATGAGCCTCGAGTGAACCTGCTGAGGGAAGGAAGCCAGGGCAGAAAGGCACAGCTAGGGCCGCAAGTGGAGCTCAGCCATGGAGATCTGGCCAGCATGCACCAGGCTCTGGCCCAACCCCAGCACTGCAGGGAAAAAAGAGAGGCAGACCAACCCCAAAGCAGGTCAGCAGCTGCAAGGCCTGGAGTAGAGAGGGGACAGGCAGAAGGGATCGTAACTTTGAAACTTTGAAAGTGAGGTGTGTGTTTCTTATCTCCCGGGTGTGCCCAGTGGTGGCTCCCTGAGTGGCTGCAAGATAAAATTATATATCTGTAAATATTAAATTATATACTTCAAATCTGTGCAATTCTTTCCATGTCAATTACACCCTCAACTAACCAGGAAAGAAAGGGAAAGAAAGAAAGAAAGAAAGAAAGAAAGAAAGAAAGAAAGAAAGAAAGAAAGAAAGAAAGAAAGAAAGAAAGTTCCCCAACTTCAAAATTAAAAAAAAAGGAGGAGCAAGTGACAGCTGAGGTGCCCACAGAGTGCACACTTGTGGCCAAGGTCATCAGATTCTCCCTACCCTGTCAGCCTCTGGGCTGTCATCCCTGGTCCCATGTTGGAAACACATCTGTTAAGCTCTACAAGATGCCAGGCAGGTGCCAGGCCCTGGAGCCAGCAGGGATTGGTCCTGGCCCACAGCCTGCGGACTCTTGAAGGGCAGGACCGAGCTCCAAACCAAGCACACAGACAGAGAGGTGGGCAGTGTGGAGAGCAGCTGGGGTTGGGGCTGAGGCCAAGTGTGTGGAGTCCAAGCTCCTTCGGGAGGGCTTGGCTCATCTGCTGGATCCCACTGGCCACAGGAAGTGGGGCATGGCTCTGGGCATGCTGCCTGCACCCCTCACTGCCCAGGCGATGATGAGTCTGGGCATCTTGGACTTTTCCACTTTTTTGCCTATATAAGTAGATCTCATGGTCAGAGTCAGGTTCCTGTTTGTCTGAGCTGCCTTTCAGTTACGACTGATGTTTTGCCAGCCTGCCCACCTCCACCCACTTCACCACTCAGCCCAGGCTCCAGTGGACTTGGACAGGCTTTCTGTAACCAGGACTTTTGTGGTTCGCTCCTCTGGTGCCTCCTGCCCTTGCACCCACTCTGCCCTCAGCAGCCAGCTTCTGATCCTCTGATCTCGGTCGAGCCTCCCCAGCTTCATGAAATGGCTCCCTGTACTGTATCCCCCAGGCCTGCTGTGGCCCTCTCATCTGTCCCTCACTACTACTCTGCTTCCTCATGCCTTTATCCTGGGCCTGGGAGGGCTGTGAGGGCCTCAGGCCTCCATAGGCCACCGCCTCAGGCTCTTCCACAGTTGCTTGCGAACTGAGCACAAGGCCTGTGCTCTGAGAAGATTCTCAGGCAGCTTCGTTGGTGACCCAAACCCCCAAAAGCTCATTTCTTGGACTCCTTATCTTTGCAAAGCTGTTTTTGTTTTAGTGTTTAAAAATGCACTCAGCCCCTGAGGATCTTGCCCTCTTCTAAAGTTCTATGGAATCCACAGAAATGCTGTTTATTTGATACTTTCCCCACACAAGTGATTTTTTTTTAAATCTATAAATAAGAAAATATAGTAAATAGGGAAAAGGGAGGAAAGTACAAACTCAAAGCAGGGCACATGCAATAATAAAAGATCAGCACATGTTGTGATGCTGATTCGCTGTGATAGAAACAAGCTGACTGTCTACGAATTCAGGATTTCCTGGACTTGAGATCTGAAGAAAATCTCTTTACTGGTTCCAAATAAAGGCAGTATCTGGTCAGGAGGCCATAACGGTGGGCAGCACCCTCCAGTGTGAATTTCTGCAGGCCCTTCTTGAATAGTATCCTCAGAACACCTGGCTGGCATAGCTCAGTCAGTCAACTCGCAGGCCCAGGCAGGCTGGTCTGGGCAACGTTGTTTGGTCACGAGGAAAGTGTGAAGATCAGCTCCGAGGTGAGTGTTACTTATTACCAAGGAAAACCCTGGAGGCTGCTGATGGCTGCTGTAGCCAGTAGAGGCAGTGTTGTCCCATACAGCAGAAGAGCTTGGGAGGAGAGGCCTTTTCGGTTTGGATGGGGAGATGCCATTGTGTTTCTTTAAAACAAATCAACAAACCAACAGAAAAGGTCCTCTTGATTTGCGGTGCATGTGTCACGTGTCTAGGAAGGAGCCTGTCTTGGTCCCTGCACCTGAGGAACTTCAGGACCAGGTATCCTCAGGCTGACAGTCAAGTACATCCGGCTGTGAAAACTAGCCCTGCAACTGGGTGGCCACTGTGAGCCCCAGACCCCCTAGAGACTGATCCCAGGAATTCTTGCTGGTCAGCTGGTGGGGAGATGTCAGATCTTTCTCTCAGGAAAGGACACCAGACTGTAAGGCAATGGACTCCTGGTCCCTGACCCTGGTGAGGACCCAGGATCCCCTCCCTGAACTGGCTCCCCACCCCAGTCCCCAGATAATTCAGGGCTCCTAGACTGCCACAGGAACCTGTCCTTTCCCTCCTTGACTTCTTCGAGCAGATCAGGGGCCTTCAAAAGGAATCTTACTGGAAGCTCATGACCGCCTTCTCATACGTCTTGATGATTCATTTGGGGAATGGGGATGAGAAGATAAAGATGGGACCCAGATGATTGGAGCCCCCTTGCTCCTCAGGATTTCTTGGTAAATGCTAAGCCTGTACATACTCCTCTGGCCCATCCCTGGACCTCTACTTCTAGCCCAAGACACTGGGGCCCTCGCCACACCCTCCCAAGGGCCGTCCCTTTGGTGGGGAAACTGAGGCACACTTGCAGCCTAGACCTCAAGCCAGTTGGTGAGCAGAGGCCCAGCCAGCATGGACACTCATGTGAAACTGAATTCAGTTGAATTGAGAGCCCAGTCCCTCAATGGCACTCAATTGAATTGAGAGCCCAGTCCCTTGACGGCACCAAGTCTATTGCAGTGCCCTGGAGCCACATCCAGCCCCCTGTGAGGCTGTGTGCCTACCACAGTTCCTCTCTGCTATAGTGGGAAGATCCCAGCACCTCTCAGACCACAGTGTTGAGCCTCCCACAGCTGGGGGAGGTAGGGGGAGGGGCTGTGGGCTTGGTGACTGTGCCGTTAAGGGTTAAGGGTGATAGGCACCTGCAGATCATCCTAGGTCAGGGCCATGGGGCTCTGGAAGGATGTGCAGCTCCCCAAGCTGTTTTTGCCTTTCCCACCCTGAGCCGAGACCACCTCTAAGCATGTGCTTGCCTCATGCCTCTCAGAGAGGTCAGAGAGCAGCGGCCAGCTGGGCGGGCCTCCTGTTTACCAAGCTTAGCAACCTGTGGCCCAAGGCCAGCTGGGCCTCCACCAGACACCCCAGTCCAGCACCCCATCTGGGACCTTCCCAGCCCAGCTAGAAACTGGCAGCTAATAATGAAAACAGTGACCCTCCCTGCACTGTCCAGGAAGTATCCTACCAGCCCCTGCTTTCATCGAAGTCTGGCCCCACAGAGCCTTCACTGCCTGCCAGTACCTGTGCGTGTGTCGAGAGTGTTTCTGTGCATGCCTATGATTGTGTGCACTTGCGTGCATGTATAGATGTACATCCACTGTGTGCCTCTCTGCTAGTGCACATCTCCATACCTCTGGTGTGTCTGTGTGTGCCCATAGCATTATGCATGTGTATGTCTGTGTGTCTGTGTACAGGTGCATGTGTTTGTGCAAGTGGGGCTGTGACTGTGCCATATTCTCCTGGCTGAGGCTGCAGGGCTGAGGACACCCTCCCTCCTTTCTTTCCAAGTGCCTACTGATGCCACGTGCACCCAGGCATGAGGGTCAGCACTGGGACTGCAAAGACTTCACCTTCATGTGACCATGACACTTGTGCAGGTCCAGTTTAACCACTTAGTAAGGCACAGTTTTCTTGCTATTCAACAGAGATAATCACAGTGCCCACTACACAGTGCCACATAGGGCTAAGTGTGGAGCCCCCACAGAGCCCTTCCACACTGAGCTCTTCCTCTGGCCTAGAGCCTGGTGAGCATTTCACTATGTCCTTTCCTCCTCCCTGCACCAAGAGCTGAAGTGGGATTATTGCCATCAGGTGTAACCAACTCGACCCAATTGCCACAATCCTCTCTGGTTCCCCTCTCTCCACAGGGTTGTCTCTTAGCTTCCTGGGACTCTTCTCAGCCAGGGTGGGAGCATCTGATCACTCACGGCCAGCAGGAAAGGGGATCAAGAGTATTCCTCTCTCAGCTCACTGTGCTCCAGAGTTTGTACCCCAGGGCTACATGCTGGGGAAAGGGGTGAAGGTGGAGAAATGGACTCTGAGAGCATGAGACACCAACAGGTAAGTTTTGATGAGACCAAGAAAAGGACAGCTCATGCCAAAGTGGGGGGCCTGCCCTGGAGGGGAGCCCTAGTGCCATGGACCCAGGGCCCCTCTAGACACTGCCTCTTAACCACAAGGCTGGCAGGATGGCAGGGAAGGACAATGATTTCATTTTGAGATTGTTATTTAAACACGGAAAACTAAGAAAGACAAAAGAAGTTTGTTTTGGCAACTTGACCTTCAGCATTGGGCCCAGGTTTCCCTGGGGGGTTTTGTTCCCTTGGGTCTTGGGTGTGTTGGTGACATCAGGCAGGCGGCTGGCCATGTGGAGGAGGACTGGGGGCCCAGGTCAAGTGCAAAGGGGAGGTAAAGTCACATGGTCACTTGTTTTGCCTACAAAACACCAAGGGCAAGGTGGCAGCAGGCTCTGTATTGTGACCGTACTCCCTGGCAGACTGAAACTCTGCTTGGGAATCTGTGACTGTGTTTTGGCTTTGCTCTGCTTGCTGTTGACCCTGTGGAAGATCACTGGCTCTGGGCTCTGCCATAGAGGGAGTGGTAAACACAATGCTTCCCAGCCTGGACCTCTTCTCTGCCCATGTGCATCTCAGCCTGCCACTGCAGGGCCAAGGGGCCACTGTCAGGCTTCAGTCAGACTTAGACCACCACCCCCCACAGGCAATCAGGGGGGTGCTGTCCTGTACAAGCCTTCCTCTCCCACTTCCTCATGCTTGATTAGGGTGAATACATGTCCCCAAGTTGAACCCCTGTGTGTGTCACAGGTTCTGGGCCCTGTAACCACATTTGGCAAACAGTAGAGAAGAGGGCTGCCATTCTGGCCTCCCCTCACTTGACATGTGACCTGGGGAAGTTACCTGCGCTCACTGTTCATCAGAAGGCTGGTGGCATCACAGTGCCCAGGAAGTCAGCTGGGCAATCTACAATTTGACCTGGGTTCAGCCCCAACATACCATCAGTGTGAAACTGTCCACCTCCTCCTCTCAGAGCCTTATGGCTCTGCTTTGTCCCACAACTCAAGTGGCAATTCTGGAGGCAGCCACCAGGGTTGGTGGCTCACCGGCCAGTAAGACCTCTTGACTGGTGTTTGGGAGAGGCAGTGAGGAACTGGGCACCACACTGAAGAACACAGCTGCGCTCAAGCGCAGGCCAGAGCAGGCAGGTCACTGCCTCACCTGGGGCTGGCCCTGCATTTGTGACCAGAGGAAGGAGACGCAACCATCTGCTGGGGTGGTTGTTCCCTGCTCTGTTCTGGAGGAACAGGAGCCAGGGGAGTCTCGGTCCTTTTTCCCAGGCTCCTGTGACATGACTCGTGCCTCCCTACCCCTTGCTCTCTAGTTGGTCTGTGGGGCCAGAGAACACAGGTGCTTTGCAGGCAGGTAGCATGATCTGCACACATAGGTGCTGCATACACAGGCTGAGCATTCTCATGTGCATCTGTCTGCCCATCCCTCCCTCCATCTATCCACTTATCTGACCATCCACCCATCCACCCATCTAACCATATACCCATCCACCTACCATCCATCCATCCATCCATCCATCCATTCACCAAGCTACAGCACCACATTCAGGGCAGGAAGCCACACTGAAAGGCACTGTCTCCTCTGTGGAGTCCACTCAACAAAATAAGAGAGCAGGGGAGAGAGAGTGGATGTATGGTGCATGAGTTATCTGTGTAAAAGAGTGTGTGGTGTATGTTGTGTGTGAAAGAGTTTCTATGAGTGTGACATATGAGCATGTGTATATGCTGTGTATGAACATGTATGTAAGAATTGTGTGCATGAGAGTTCTCAGCATATAAGTCTTCGTGTGAGAATGGGAGTGTGTTGTGTGCAAGACAATATGTGAGTGTGCATGGTGTGTCTGTATGTATGTTATGTCCCTCACCCTCTCAGCCACACAGGGAAGGGACAAGGTCACAGCCTGTGGGTGAAATTTCTCCATAAATCAGGAGCACCTTGGACGGGTGGGCTGTGGGGTTGGATACAGCCGGTTTCCTATCTGTTCAGAGCATCTGGAGGGAGAGCAGGACAGGACTTGAGCCTCCACCGGTGTGACCTCTGCTCAGCAGAGCCAGGGTGGGGCTGCCCATGGAGCAGAAGCTGCTTGACCTGCAGTGGGGGCCCCCTCATCCCCCTTGGAGTCCTAGGTGGTGACGAAGCAGCTGACTGCACAGTCAGCACAGATATCTCTAATCACGATAGTGCAGAGGAACTGCTCCGTGACAGAGGGCTTCCTGTGTGCCGGGCCTGGGCTGAGGGTTGACCATAGTGTTTCTCATTTACTCTAATTGTGACTTCATGAGGCGGGCACCATGTCCCTCTCCTGTTACAGAGACTCAGAGCTTGGCACTTTGCAGGACTGAGCATTTTTTCACTTGGGAACATAGTCAATGAGGGGCAAATGCAAGCATTGGGGAGGATCTTGAGGAATTTTCAATGGCATTTGGGAGCTGGGGGTGTAGTTCAGTAGAAGAGCATTTGCGTAAAGCCCTGATTTCAAACTCAGAACCACAAAAAATTAATTAAATTGATTAATTGGATGTCCTTAACCCAGAGACTGCCACAAACCCAGCATAAATCAAGGGATTACTTGGATTACCCAGCATAAGTCAAGGGTAGCGAGTATCTACCCACTGCCAGGACATGGCAGCCCTTACTACCACCATCTAAGCCAAGTGCTGCTATGGTCCCAGGTCCAGGGAAGTAAGAGCTCATCTGTTCCTCCTCGGACAGGAGCCTGGATCCTGCGAGCCTTCAGAAGTGGCAGCCATGATTGGCCTTGATTTTCAAGAAAATGCCTGCTTTCCCAGATCCTAGACCCATGGAAAAGCCTAATGGGAAACCAGTCCCTTTCCAATCAGCATGTACATGTTTACTCTTCAGCTGTGCAGACAACTAGGCCTTAGTGCTAGGATCCTCGATGCTCCTGTATCTCCTGACACTTTGGTCTCCCTTGGAATCTTTTAGAAATGAACACTTGCGAATCTTGAGGGCCCTCCTGAAAAACCATGAGGCCTTCAATCAGGCCATATTTGTGGTGAGATGGACACCATCCAACTTGGCCTTGTGGCCTGTTCATGGCCATTCACAACTCCTCTCAGTATTATCAGTCTCGTGACCTGAGGGTCTGACGGTTTGGAGGAAAGGAATTCAGACCACCAGTAGACTCGGAACACTGTGTCCAACCCCACCACTGTGGCTTTAAGACAACACTCAGAAGCCAAGTCACTATTTCACAATGCCCTTGGCAGGAATTGGCAAAGCAAGATTTAAACCCAGATTAGACCAAAAGCCCCTTTGTCTATAGCACCTGCTGAGCATCTGTATCTACTCTCATCTTGGACAGAGGGGGAAACTGAGGCTGAGAGGTAAAGATTGACTTCCCAGAGCCTACCTGACAAAAGTTTTTGGAAAAAAGAATTGGCAGCAGCCTCTTGATTTTAAAAATCTTAGTTGATTGTTTAAAATAAAAAAACATGTGGGCTAGGGGTGTGGGGCAGTGGGAGAGTGTCAATTCTCAAACTGATCTGTAAAGTTAGCATAATTTCTATCAATGTCTTTAGCAAAGTTTTTTCTTTATGTACACAAGTTTCTCTTAAAATTTTTATGGGAAGGCAATAGAACCAGAGTAGCTAAAATCGTTAAAAGTTGAAATAAAATAATGTTCAAGCATGCCCTCTACCTAGTCTTAAGGCTTGTTATATAACAATTGAGGCAGTGTGACATTGGCAGGAGGAGAGGCAAAGCTCAATGGGTAGAAAAGCAAACCCCAAAATAGACCCACACAGCACAGCCTACACCAAGCTGCAAATGCAGTTCAGTGAAGGAAGAATAATGTTTTCAACAAATATTGCTGAGCAATTGGATATTTAATAAAAAAACAAGAAGAAAAGGAACAATGAAATTTGACTTAAATCTCATACCTTGTACAAAAATTTCAAAGGACAACAAATTTAAGTGAAAAAACTATAACATTTAGAAAAATAGAAAATCTTTGGAATTTTGGGCTAAGCAAAGAGTTCTTAGATGTCACATAAAAAGCATATTTTTCCTTATCCATAGAGGAAAAATGATAAATTGAACTTCATTTCCTAAAATAAAAACCTTTGCTTTGATGGCAGTATTACCACTGCTTTATGTAGCTCTTTTCATGAGAAGAAAGTTATTGAACACATTTTAAGGAATATTAATTTATATTGAATATCATTTAACAATTTCAGGAAGAAAATCACTTCAGATTCTCAAAGATAAAATACATTACTGTGGCTTGGATAAGTATCCCCTAGAGGTCCAGATGGTAAAGATTTGGTCTCTAAGAGCCCATGGCATCTTGGGAGTTACGGAACCTTTAAGAGGTGGGACAAATTGGGAGGAAGTAAGGTCATCAGGGGTGTGCCCTTGGAGGGTTATTAGGACTCTTTCTCTTCCTTGTCCATGGTGAGGTGAGCAGTTTCCTTTACCACAGACTCCTGCTATGATTTGCTGCCTCACCACAGGCCCAAAGCCAACAAGGCCAACCAACCATCAACTAAAGCCTCTAAAGTTGTGGACCAAAATAAACCTTTTTTATAATAAATTTATTATCTCAGGTATTTGTTATAGTAACAGAAAGCTAACATACATTTATATTTTGTTTTGACCTTTAAAAAAGAAACCAGAGATGTTTCCTAAACACCCTTAACATTTATGAATTAGAAACCAAAGACAAATAAGCAAAGTTTTTGCTCTGTGAAAGACATGGCTGACTGGAAAAAAAAAATCCAAATCACATACCCAACTTATATCCAGAATATG
This sequence comes from Hydrochoerus hydrochaeris, assembly GCA_004027455.1. NCBI lineage: Eukaryota > Metazoa > Chordata > Mammalia > Rodentia > Hydrochaeridae > Hydrochoerus > Hydrochoerus hydrochaeris. The sequence goes on along the minus strand of PVLA01006838.1, from coordinate 71,948 downwards.
CAAAAAAACTCTTAAACTTAATTAATAAACCAAATAATCCAATTCAAAATTAAACAGAAGAATTTAACTCTTAACAAGGAAGATACACAGAAGGCAGTTAAGCACATGAAAAGGTGTCTAAAATCATTGGCCATTAGAGAAATACAAATGAAAATCACAGTAAGATACTACCATACATCTACTAGAATGACTGAAATGAAAAATATTGATAACACTACACTCTAGAGAGGAACTTAAAAAAAGAAAGCTATCTCATACATTGCTGATGGGAATTTTATTTTATTTTATTTTATTTTATTTTGGTACCAAGGACTGAACTCACAACCTTGAGCTTGCTAGGCAGGCTCTTATGCCACTGAGCTATATCCCTGGCCCTCTGATGGGAATTTTAAACTGTACAACCTCTCTAGAAATTGACCTGGAAGCTGTTTATGGAGTTAAATATATAGCAAAGCAGCCCAGAAATTAACCTTCTGAGTATTTATCACAGAGAAATTAAAACTTTTGTCCATACAAACATAGGTACCTATTGCTCATAGAAACTTTATTTGCAGTTCCCAAAACTGGAAACAATCCAAAGTCCTTTAATGGGTGGATAGTCAAAGAAGCCAGCACATACATACCATGCATTGTGGAAGATTACTGAGTAATAAAATGGAATGAACTATTGATACATGCAACAGCTCAAATGGATCTTGTGATGGCTAATAGTATGTGTCAACTTACCAAGGCCATAGTACCCAGATATTTGGTCAAACGCCAGTGTAAATGTTTCTGAAAACATAGCTGCTTTGTGTGTGTGTGTGTGTGTGTGTGTGTGTGTGTGTGTGTGCTACTGGGAATTCAACTCAGAGCCTCTGCTATGAGCTATATTCCTAATTTTTTATTTTTCTTTTTTGAGACAAGATTTCACTAAATTGCTAAGTGGCTCAGGCTGGGTTCAACTTTCAATTCTCCTGCTTCGCCTCCCAAATTGCTGGGATTACAGGTTTGCAACACCACACCCAGCTGAGATTTACTTTTAAATCAGTGGATTTTGAGTACAACAGATCAACCTCCATAATGTAAGTTTCATCTAGTAGTCAGTTGAAGACCTTAAGAAAAAAAGACTGAGGTCCCATGGGGCTGGGGAGTCTTCCTTTAGACTGACATTAGACTTGAGGGTAACAGCAGCTCGGCCCTAGTCCCAAACTGCTGGCTTACCCCTCAGGTGCTTAGTGCTTCTTTTGTTTTTTAAGACAAGATCCCACTATGTAGTTCAGGGGTTCAGACTAGCCTTGAAGTCACTGAGATCCTCCTGCCTCTGCCTCCAGAATTCGAAGATTACAGGTGTGTGCCGCCATGCCCAGCCCACAAGTATGAGACCTGACATTCCCCACAATATTTTGAGCCAATACCTTGAAATAGTTCTCTTTTTCATATGTATATATACTCATGTGTGCACACATGCATTCACTTTTTTATGACACTGGGGATTGAACCCAAGGCCTTTACCCTGAGCTATCTTGCCAACTTTTTTTTTTTTTTTTGAGACAAGTTCACACTAAATTGCTGTTGCCCAACAAGATTGCTGGGCTCAAACTTGCAATCTCCTGCCTCAACCTCCCAAGCAGCAAGAATCAGAGCGCCACTGCACCTGGCCATGCACATATTGTTCTCTCTCTCTCTCTCTCTCTCTCTCCCCCTCCCTCCACCTCCCCCCTTTCTCTCTTTTTCCTGTTTCTCTGGATGACCCCAATGCCAATCTCCAATTCTTTACACCAAGTGAGAAAAGGCTCAGCACCAGGTGAGTCAGGTCAGGACCCTTGGTGCTTCCCCCACCTCCTTGCAACTGATCCATTGCCATCTCCTTTCTCCTGGTAGATCCCTTTGAGGCAGGGACTGTGTCCCTGGTGGCCCGCAGGCCTGGGCATGCATGGTGAATGCCAGAGTGGTGTGAGGACGAGTCCTAGGGATGGGCCAGGGGATGGAGGGATGGGCCAGGGGACAGTCCTTGCAGAGGTTTTCTGCGAGGTGATTCTAAAGCCCTGTCTCTGTCTTTCCATGGGCCCAGCAGCCTGGGTACCAGGGCCCACTCTTTCCAAACACCATGAGTTCTCCTTGAGGTGCCCAGCCAGGACCTCTCACTGCAACTCCTTGTGGAGGTCAGATCTTGGGTCATTCACTTGTCTGGGTTGTGTCTACACTGAGGTCAGAGAGCAGGAACCGCCTCCCGAGATGCCTCCCCAGCCGGTGTTAAAGTGGCTGCTCCTGCTCAGCTGTTCTGGAAGGGGCTAGTGTGGGGCCACGGTCTTTTCTGTGTGTTTGACTGGGGCTGAGCGATGATTATCTAGATTATCTACACTGCCTGCTTCCTGGTCCTCTGCTAAGACAGCAGGCTTTTGTTGGGGCATTTTTTGGTCTGTGTTCTTGGCATTTCAAGCTGCTGGCTTTGCCAGTACCAGTCCAGACAACATTAGGCAAACAAGCAAACTTATACCTGTATCATTCTTTGGTCCTGAGGTCCCTGGCTGGTCCTCTTTTCTCTTCTTACCTTTCAATAGCCTTAGATTCGTTTTTGCGTACACTGCCTAGAGTTTCTATCTTTGCTTGGGAGGATGAGAGGATGCACCTAGCTGGGAACAAGTTCCACATGCACTGTCCTCACCGTTCTGTGTAATTCACCATTCTCTGTCCCCATTTCTCACCATTCCCTCTGACGCAGTCCTCTGCCTCACCAGCCCTCAGAGAAGGTGATAGTGCAGCCCAGAACAGGACGGGTTTGTCTGAAGAATGTAAGAAGAAAGGAAAAAAAAAAAACAGTGCTAGCCCACAAGTGCCTCAGCCTTTCAGTTCCACTGAATTCCCTGAGACCAAATGGATCCTGGTGTATGTAACTTGGGCTCCATGATGCAGACTGGATTTGGCTACAAAATCCACTGACCATCTCCTGTATATCCAAGACACTGCAAAAACCCAAAGCCACTGTCCTATTAGGAGCACATTAAGTCTGGAAGCAAACAGGCTAAAGGAAAGATCTGTATGAGCGCCCGAGTCAAGCTGGTGGCTGAGCAGGCCTTTGGCAGGCAGAGCCTTCAGAATAGCCATGGGGAAGCAGCTGCTGCCCTTGATGGAGATCTCCCCAGCCTGGTTCCTGTGCTCCAGCTGGCCCAGCTGGGCATGTCTGCAGATAGGACCTTAGGACCTGCCCAGATGTCCCCTGTGCCCAGTCTATGTCTCAGTATGCAAGGAGAAAACAGTTTGGTTTGGCACCAGAGTATTATAGGGGTCAGTCCCGTGGAAACATTAGCTCATGTTACTTTGGCCACATTCCCTACTCTCTAAACCTCTGTTACTTCCTCTATAAAATGGGAATGACTGAAACTAATTCATAGGATTGTTGTAAGGAATAGAAATGCTATGTGAAGTTCCTGGCAAGTAATTTCCATTTGATATGTGTCAACTATTATTATCATAGTTAAAGAACTCCAGGAAAAATAAAAGGTCTCCAATGTAAATATTTTAGACATGACAAGGTGTAGATGCATGTGTGTGAGTGGTTACAGTTTTCAATCGGACATCTTCAGGTAGGTCCTCCTTGTCTGTAACTCTACCCTCACCCCCATAAGACTTTGGGCCAGACAGTTTATTGACAAGGTATGTTGTTCTGACTGTTTTCTAATTACATATTTAAGATGCTTAAGATTTCTCATGCCAAAAGAACATTCTAATCTCACAACTGACTTCTGCAACTCAGGGTCATGTTAAAAGGGTATCTTCAGGCTAAGGGTATGTGTTTATGGAGTACAGTTCTTGGCTAATCATGCATTAGGAGAGTTAGGAGCAGATCAGTATTGAAATAGAAGATTTCTGTTTTTACACCTACACTGATATCACTTTTTCCATTCACTCTTCTTAGACGAATGTAGTTCCTAGGTGTTACCATTCAGACTAAGTTTAACCATGCATGTGTGTTGTAGTTAGTGGATTGCAAGGAAAATGATTACATACAGGACACATAATTTATAGTATTATCTTACGATAGTCGCCCAGTCAAATACAAGAAATGCAGGAAATCTGTCCACACACTAAAAACCTAGAGAATCCAGCAGAGGGCCTGGCTCCCATAGCAATATCCTGCATGAGTCCAGCTGAAGACCTAGAGCCCATGACAGTGCCCCCCATGAGCCCATGACAATGACTCATGCAAGTCTGTCTCACAGATCTGTGCTGGGAAGGGCCAAAGGTCAGTGGTGGAAGCTAGAGAGTCTATGCCAGTGGGGTGCAGGAGCGGTGCTAGTGGGTTGAGGGTTCTGCACTGGAGCCAAGAAGCAAGGCTCAAAATAAGGACAAGGGCTGCCCTGAAAAGCATCACAGCCATCCTCAGCGACAGTGAGGTCCCGAGCTCCTCCGATGATAACAGCCAAGTTTACATCGGGGAGCCAGCGTGAGCAGCTCCTCCAGGAGAACAAATGGCTCCAAACAACAGCAACACTCAGGAAAACCCACAACACTACTCTTCCTCTCCAGGTCTCCTGTCTATGCTAGCAACAATCCTCAGCTGCGCTATCCATGCACAACACCACACTGATCCAGTTCAGCTGGTGTTTAAATTAACCGCCAGTTTTTAATCCACCACAATGTGTGTGCTCAGGTATGTGTGCATACCTTGGTATTCTACCTTTTGTATTTCTACAAAATGTGAAATAATAGAGTATGTTAGAAGTGGTGAGCTAAATCCTGTCTCTATCACATTTTCTTTTTCCTTCTTGCCTTCCTTTTCTTCTCCTCTTCTTTTGAATATCAAGGGATTAATGTTGATGGGAAGTTAAAAATGCTGGAGCGTGGCTAAAGGAAACGTGGCACTCACCCACCGGATCGCTCTGTTACTCCGAACTGCTATCCAGGTCTTTGCTTGTAAATTTGGTTTTTGTCTTTCTTTGATGAAAAGACAGTCGCAGCACGGCTCCTGCATCCTAGCTTGCCCTGCCCATGGCAGCTCCTGGCTGCCCTTGTCATCCATACTGGTTACAGTTTTCCAGCTCCTTAGCATCAGACTTGTGACAGTTTACCAGAGGAGCCGTCCTTTAGAAAGTCCCACTTTACTCAAAAATATTGTTTTTTCAAAAGTCTCTCCTAAATTCTTCCACAGAGAAGCCTGTCTTTCTGATTTCTTGTCCCTCCTAGCAAAAATAGAAAAAGAAACTCCACAATTTGAGGATGGCCCACAATTTGCAATTTTTTGTAGTGCTCGTTTTCCAATCACCAGAAAATCATATGAGTATGTCAGTTATTTCTTTAATTAGTTGCTTAGCTGAGAAAATTATTGAATAAAGAACAAACTCATTCTTTCTTTTCTGAGTTGTTTCCTTGTTTTGTGCTCAAATGCGGAGTTGCACAGAAATATTATCTCTGGGTCAGTTATCTCTGGATGAATATAATTTACCCCTAACTCTGAATTTTCACTCCAAATTGTAGGTTAACATTTAGCATAGTTTCTGTCTGGTCCAGGTGCTGCTTCCCCATGATGTGCTGCCTCATCACCGGACAAAAGCAACTGGACCAACAGATTAGTCTGGACCTTCCAAACCTGTGGAGCAAAATAAGTTTTTTCCCTTTATAAGTGAGGTTCTCAGGCATTTGTTATAGTTATGGAAAGTTGACTAACAGTATTTTTTTTCTTTTTAGTGCTGGATTATAAATAAGCTATTTCAGTTTTTTTAAAAACACCTTTTTGATGTATGACTGACACTCACTTGCACATATATAAAATAACAAATATGATTATTACTTTAAAATATAATTATAACGATGTTTGTGATGTATATACTCAGAAACCATCACCAGTCAAATAAATGACCACATCCAGCCCCACTCAGCCCCTTGGTAACCGTCCCTTCTTATCCTTCACCTGCCACGGCAGCCACTGATCATCAATACAAGCTCATTCATATTTTCTAAAGTTTTCCAGACATAGAATTATACGATATGTATACATTTTTTCTGGTTTCTTTCATTCAGTGCAATTAATTTAAGATTGATCTGTGTTGTGACATGCTACCAATAGTTTATTCATTTTTTTATTGCTGAATGGCACTACATTATATGGACATGCCACTATTTATAGTTTTTTGGGCATTTGAGTTGTTTCAAATTAATAAAGCTGATGTGAATTTGAAAAATTATTTAAAAATTTATATTTTTTAAATCAAAAATAAAAGCTGCTATGCATATTTGAGTGTATGTCTTTGTATGGGGATTTTTTTCCTGGAATAAATATCTATAGCTAGAATGGCTGTATCATAAGTAGGTATATTTTTAGGTTTTTTTAACAACTGTCTGACAGTTCTCCATAGTTAGTAAATGACTTGACATTCCTACCAAAAGAATGAAAGAATTGTAGCTTCTTCCATGGGAATAGCTATGCACATCTCCAGCTTTTTTAATTTTTTATTTTGAGACAAGATCTCACCCAAACTGCTAAGTTACTCAGACTGGACTTGAACTTGTGATCCTTCTACCTCAGCCTCTCAGAGCGCTGGGTTGACAAGCATGTGCCACTACTCCCAATTTCCCCATCCTTTTAAATTCGAATTGTTTTGTTAGTGGTGAATTTCACTTATTCTTGCTGTATTCTGAGCACAAGTTCTTTACAGACATATGTTTTAGCAAAGGATTTCTGCTAGTCTGTGACTTATCTTTTCATCTTGCAAAGTGTCTTATTGAGAGCATAACTTTTATTTTCGTGAATTCTGATATATTAATTTGATTTTTATGGATAATATTTTAATGCCATATCTAAGAAATCTTTATTTAACACAGTCACAGATTCTGTCTTATAGTTTCATCTAGAAATTTTACAGTTTTAACCATCTCACATTTGACTATAATTCATCTTTTTAAATATGCTGTAGGAATATGACTTAAATTGCATTCATTTTATATTTAATGTGAGGTACAGAACAAAGCTCATTTTTTAACATTCAAATATTGAGCACCATTTGATTAAAAACTATCCTTTCTGCACTTAATTGTCTTTGTATTTGTAAAAAGTCTCTTTTCCATATGAGTATGGGTACCTTTATGTACTCTCTGCTCTATTCTACTTATCTGTTTGTTTATTCTGATAGCAATACCACATTGCCTTGATCAGTGGTATGCAAACAAAAGTCCATAAGCCAGCTGCTTATTGTCTCAATAATGTTTTACTGAACGGAGACACTCTATTTTTTTTTTTTTTTTGGTACCAGGGATTGAACTCACGACCATGAGCTTGCAAGGCAGGCGCTTATGCCACTGAGCTAAATCCCCAGCCCAACACTCTACATTTCTATGCTGTCTATGGCTGCTTATTCACTACAATGGCAGAATTGAGTGGTTGTGACAGAGACAAAATATCTCACTGTCCTAAAATAAATGCTATTTGGTTGTTTAAGGAAACATTTGTTAGCTCCAGGTAACATGAGTACTTTAGTTTTATTCTTATTTTTCAAGCTTATTCTGGTTATTCAGAGTTTTCAGCATTTCCACATACGTTTTAGAATCAGAATAATTTCTATTCAAAAATACAATCTCCTGGGGTTTTGAATGGGATCACAATGAATCCACATATCAATTTGGAGGAGAACTGACATAGTATCAATATTAAGTTTTCTGACCCTTGAAGAAATTATAACCCTCCATTTATTTAGGTCTTCTTTCCTCTCCTCACTATTTTGCAGTTTTCAGCAGATATTTGTATATCTTTTTATTTTAGCTTCTGGTTGTTGCTGGTACGCAGAAATGTAATTCATTTGTGTATACTGATCTTGTGTCCTCGTTAGTTCTAGCAGCTTACTCCGTCAGATTTCTAGTACTGTAAAAAAAAAAAATATATAGCAGTCACTTTTGCCTGTTCCTTTCCAGTGTAGATGGGTGGCTGTTTTTTATACCCACTGATAACGGTGATTAGAACTTTTAGCTGAATGCATATGGTGAGAACTGAGGTCCCTTTCTTGTTTCCAGTCTTAGGGTGAAAGCATTCAGCCTTTCACGAGTATGTTGTTCATGGTGGGATTTTTGTAGATGTCCTTTATGAGGCTGAGGAAGTCTTTTCCAGTTCCCACTTTGCTGAAATTTTCTTTATTAGAAATAAATGATGGAAGTTTAAAATTTTTTATGGTGTCTGTTTAAATGATCATGTTTTTCTTTTGAAAATTATTAACATTGAATTATACTTATTGATTTTTAATATTACAGCAACCTCACATTCCTGGAATTAACCCCACTTGTATTATCTGTTTTATCTATTCTTGGATTTACTTTACTTATTTTTTATTTAAATGTTTTCATATTTATGAAAACATTGGTCTATAATCTTCGTTGTAATATCTTTATCCTATTCTTAAAAATCAGAGTAGGAAAACAGAACAAACACAAATAAGCAACCTTATATTACACCTCAAACATCTAGAAAAAGAAGAGCAAGCCAAACCCAAAGCCAAAAGAAGGGAGGAAATTATAAAGATCAGAGCAGAAATTAATGCAATAGACATGAAGAAAACAATACAAAGAATCAATGAATCAAAGAGTTGGTTCTTTGAAAGAATAAATAAAATTGATAAGCCCCTAGCCAACCTAATTTTAAAAAAGGAAAGAAAAGACTCAAATTCATGATACAGAATGAAAAAGGAGAAATCACTACCGACCCTATGGAAATACAGAAGATCATAAACAACTATTTAGAAAACCTCTACTCTCATAGGTTCAGTAACACAGAGGAAATAGACAGTTTCCTAGAAACATATGAAACACCAAAACTGGATCAAGAAGATGTAAAACTGCTGAATAACCCATTTCTATTAATGAAATTGAAAATGTATCAAAAAAGAGCAGAGGCCCAGACAGATTCACTGCAGAATTCTACAAGAAATACAAACAAGACTTAATGTCAACACTCCTCAAACTCTTCAATGAAATTGAAAGGGAAGCAATTCTCCCCAAGTCATTCCTGGAAACAAGTATCACTCTAGTACCAAAACCTGAGAAAGACCCAACTAAAAAAGAGAACTAAAAGCCAATCTCCCTAATGAACATAGATGCAAAAATTCTCAATAAAATATTGGCAAACATGATGCAGCAAATCATCAAGATTATATACTATGACCAAATGGGATTCATCCCAGGCATGCAGGGATAGTTCAACATATGTAAATCAATAAATGTAATCCACCATATCAACAGAGTCAAAAGTAATAATCACATGATCATTTCTATAGATGCAGAAAAAGCTTTTGATAAGATCCAACACCCATTCATGATAAGAACCTTACAGAGAACTGGAATAGATGGTCTTTACCTCAATATGATAAAGGCCATTTATGACAAACCAACAGCCAGTGTCATATTAAATGGCCAAAAACTGAAAGCCTTTACCCTGAAATCAGGCACAAGACAAGGATGTCCCTTATCACTGCTCCTATTCAACATAGTACTGGAAATAATAGCCAGAGCAATTAGACAAGAGAGAGAAATAAAAGGAGTAAAGATAGGAAAAGAGGAAGTTAAATTATCATTATTTTCAGATGACATGATACTCTACATAGAAGATCCCCAAATCTCTGTTGGAAGACTCCTAGATACAATAAATAAATTCAGCTACATAGCTGGATACAAAGTCAATACTCAAAAATCAAGAGCATTCTTATACACTAACAACAAAATCACACAGAGAGAAATAATAGAAGCCACACCCTTCACACTAGCATCCAAAAAGATGAAATACTTAGGAATTACTCTAATGAAAGATGTAAAAGAGTTGTACAGGGAAAATTATAATACCCTGAAAAAAGAAATCAAAGAGGACCTCAGAAAATGGAAAGACATTTCTTGTTCATGGATAAGAAGAATAAATATTGTAAAAATGGCCATTCTCCCAAAATTGTTATACAGATTCAATGCAATTCCAATGAAAATATCACTAACATACCTCACAGATCTAGAGAAATCACTTCTAAAGTTCATCTGGAACCAGAAGAGACCTAGAATAGCAAAGGCCATTCTAAGCAGCAAAGCCAAGGCAGGAGGCATCACAATCCCTGACTTGAAGTTATACTACAAAGCTACCATAATAAAATCAACATGTACTAGAATAAAAACAGACCTGAAGATCAATGGAATAGACTAGAAGATACAGCTATGAACACACTCAACCACTTTATCTTTGATAAAGGGGCCAAGCATGTTCACTGGAAGAACGAGAGTCTCTTTAATAAATGGTGCTGGAAAAACTGGCTATCCATATGCTGAAAAACTAAAATTAGACCCATGCCTATCACCATGTACTAAACTAAAATCTAAACAGATCAAAGATCTAAATATTAAAACAGAAACACTGAATCTGTTGGAAGACAAAGTAGGTAAAAATCTTGAAGACATAGGGATAGGTAGAGAATTCATGAACAAGAACCAAACTGCATGGGAAATGCTTCCCAGAATCAATAACTGGGGTCACATCTTATTAAAGAGTTTCTGCATGTCCAAAGAAATCTCCAGCAGAGTGAAAAGAAAACCTACAAACTGGGAAAAAAATCTTAGTGAACTGTCCCTCAGACAAAGGACTTCTGTCTAGAACTTATAAAGAATTTAAAAAAAATCAGACCCCCTAAATTCAAAGACTCAATCCAAAAATGGGCATCCGAGATGAACACACAGTTATCAGATGAAGAAATATGAATGGCAAATAAATACATGAAAAAATGTTTATCATCCTTGGTCAGTAGAGAAATGCAAATTAAAACCACACTGAGATTCCATCTCACTCCAGAAAGAATGGCCAGGATCAACAAAACTACCAACAACAAAAGCTGGAGAGGCTGTGGGGAAAAAGGAACTCTTCTGCACTGTTGGTGGGAGTGTAGACTGGTGCAACCACTGTAGAGGTCAATCTGGAGATTCCTCAAAAAGCTGGGGTTGGAGCTCCCATTTGACTCAGCTATTCCATTTTGAGGAATATTCCCAGAAGATCTGAAAACATGTTACCACAGTGATATATGTGCACCCATGTTTATAGCAGCACAATTTGTAATAGTCAGATCTTGGAAACAACCTAAGTGCCCATCAACTGAGGAATGGATAAAAAAATTGTGGTACTTTTATACAGTGGAGTACTACTCAGCTATAAAGAATGATCACATTGAGATATTTATAAATAAATGGATGCAACTTGAATCTATACTCATAAGTGAAATAAATCAAACTCACATGTATAAATACCATATAGTCTCCCTAGTGTAAGAAATGGTAAGAGTACAGAAGATTTTATGGAAATCATGGTTCACCATTATATTGCTTTGAAGTCTTATGTTTTCATTCATTGGTTAGAATGGTTTTATTCTGTTTTGTTTGATCTTAATATATGTGATTATATGAATAGTTACTATGAAGAAAAGACAATATGGCAGGCATTGTTGATTTAATATCATCTTGCTCTGAAGTCCTACCATGCTGTTGTTTTTCTATTACCATTCATTCTATCATGTTGTGTCTTATTGGATTTTAATATGTATGATAGTATAAACAAATTTTTTTGGAAAATGAGATAATATAGCAGCCATTGTTCATCTTCGGTTATTTGGTTCAGAATGCCTTGTAATACTTTGATTCTCTTGAGTGGTTTTATTCTATTTAGTTATGTTTGACATTATTTTGTGTAAAGCTAAGCTCAACTTTTCAAAGAAAGAGACATTTATGATAGGTACTGTTAATATCCAATTGTCTTGTGAAGTGCTGTGTTGCTTACATTGTTCTGTTCTGATCTGCTTAGATCTGTCCTCTTTTCTTTTATTCTCTTTAAAATAAAAAAATAAAAAATAATATTTTCTGGAAATTAAAAAAAATCAGAATAATGCTAGCTTTATTGAATAAAATGGGAAGTATTCTCCACTTCGATAGTTTTAGAACTTTATGAATAGCTGTTATTTCTCCCTTAAGTACCTGACAGTATTCCCTGGGGAAGTAATCTGGACCAGAAAACTTGTCTAATGTACTGGTTTTCTGTGGCTGCTATAAGAAATTAATACAGACTTGGTGGCTTAAACAATATGAATGTATTTTTGAATAGTTCTGTAGTTCAGAAGTTTGACATGGATCTCACTGGACCAAAATCAAAATGCCAGGGGTGGGGTGCATTCTTTCTGAAGGTTCTGAAGGAGAATCTATCCTCTTGCCCTTTCTAGCTTCTAGAAACTTCCATAGTTCCTTGGTTCATGACTCACTTCCCCATCTTTAAAACTGGAAATGTTGGGTCAAGTTTTTCTCAGGCTGCTGTCTTTCTGGTTCTCTCTCTCTTGCTTCTTCTTCTTTGTCCACTTAGTAAGTACCTTGAGACTACACTAGGTCAGGATAATTTCCCATCTCAAAGTCAATTGATTAGCAAACCTACTTTCTGTTTTTATATAATCTGATATGTTCAAAGGTTCCACATATTAGAACATAGACATTTGGAAGGCTATTATTCTGCACACCACATGTGAATTGAATTCTTATAAGTGTATTGAAACACGGCCCAAAACATGGTTCATCTCAATAAATACCTTGCACACTTAAAAGAGTATCTTTGTTGTTATTCCATTGTTGTTGCAGGAAGTATTTAATACATTAAATCAAGTTGGCTGATAGCATTAATTTAAACTTCTATGACCCTATCTTTTTAAAAAAAAACTTTTGCTACAAATTATTACAAAAAGGGTATTAAAGTCTTTGACAGTAATTTTGGATCTGGCTGTTTTTCCTTATCATCTATTCAGGTCTGTTTCGGGGCTGGGAATTTAGCTCAGCAGCATAAGTACCTGCCTTGCAAGCATGAGGTCGTGAGTTCAATCTCCAGTACCAATTAAAAACAAAAAAAGAATATCCATGTCTGTCTCACATGTTTGAAAGCTCTGCTATGAGATGCTAAACATTTATGACTCTCATGCTTTCTCCATGAATTGACTCAGTCATTATCAAATGACTTTCTTTTTCCATGGTAATAGCGTTTGGTCTGAAATCTAACGGTCTGTGATACTAATACAGCCACTCCAGATGCTCCCCCACAATGTCGTAGTTAAAGGTGGGGCTTTAGAGGGTGATTAGGTCATATGGACACTATATTGATCAGTGATCAGTTGACTCTGTTGTTTGGAGGTGGGTCATGTCCCTGGTTTCTACATTCCCTCTCTCTCTCTCTCTCTGTCTCTCTCTCTCTTCTTGTGTTTTGTTTTTGAGATAGTCTTGCTATGTAGTTCAGGCTGGTCTTGAACTCACTACGTAGCCCAGGCTGCTTTGAACTCAAAGTCCTCCTGCCTCAGCCTCTCGAGTGCTGGGATTACAGGTGTGAGCCACTATGCCTGGCTTTTCTCTGTTTTCTTTTTGTTGTTGTTTGATTGATTGTTTTTGGCCATCATGTACTGTAGTAAATGAGCTTTTCTCCACAGTGACATTTTTTAAATTAGTGTATGCTTGTGATTCATGCTGTTTACTATCATCTTGGGGAGTAGTTACAGCTTTTAAAAAATTTTTCCTTCCCCTTCCCTCCCTCATTTTGCTATGCCATTTTTGCCTTGCAGCCAGCTGACCATGCAATGAATCAACTGCAGCTGAACCAAAATAAACCTTTCCTCCTTTGTGTTGTGAGTGTTGGGTGCTTTGTCCCAACCATGGAAAATTGACTAATGTAGAAAATCGGTATTAGAAATGGTGCTGTTGCTGTGACCTTACCTGACCAGATGGTTTGAAAGCTTTCACAACTGGTTTGCAGGAGCAATTTGGAAAGATTTGGAGATGTAGGCTAGAGAAGCCCTAAAACACTGTGAGTGTTACTTGATGTGTTATACTGCTCAGAACTTAGAAGACCAAAATGCTGACAGTAAAAGCCAAACTCAGGTTTCAGTTGGAAACAAGGACTTCATTAGTAATTGGACTAGAGGTCAAGTGTGTTACAGTCTGGCAGAAAAGCTGTCTAAATTTTGCCCATGTCCTGAGACTGCCAGAGATAAAGTATAGGGATGGTGGAGGAAATTTCAAGGCAGCCCAGTGTTCAGGCTGTGGCATGAGTACCACTGGCTGCTTTCAGCCAGATTTACACTGAGAATCAAGATTTAAAAGAAAAGCTAAAAAATATGAAGCCTGGCCAAAAAGGAAGTAGCTGTAAAGTTAGGACAAAAGAGAATGTGGTTGATAAAAAGACTAGCATTTAAAAATAAAACCAAGTACTTTGCATTTAAAAAGATAACTCAAAGATATCTCAGAAACTGAGGGAACCCTACCATTGCAGATACCAAAGTATAAAGGTAACATAAACTCCTTTAAAGACTTTGCTTTGAGAAGAGCTTCAAGTTTCCCTGTAGAGAAGGCCCACCTAGGAGATTGATTTCCAGGATTCATTTCATCATGTTCAGACATGCAGGTACTCAGAGGTTGCTACTGCCATGGTCAAAGGGAGCCCAGATACTATTTGAACTGGCAACAGACCTTATAGTGTCATCCACACGGTACTGATTTTTCAAGCACACAAAATGCAAATTATATGACCATAGAAGCTTCCATGCAGATTTCAGAAATCCTGGGAAGCAAGATGCCCCTAAGAAGGTAGTGTGTAAAGCTGATAGAGCAAAGCAAAAAGGGCAATAGAGACCCCAGGAAGTCAAAGATGGCAGAAACATGGCATATTTGCAAAAACAAAACAACAATAACAAGCTACAGGCAGTCAGAGGAGCCACCCCCAGAGAAGTCCTGAGTATTATAACTGATGATGTCATGGGACAGGGCTACCCATGCCACATGGATCTCCTATACATTCTTGCCTCTGAGTTGTCTCCTCTCTCCTTCTCCTTCCCAATAACAACACAGTAAATAGCTTTCCTTGATTGTGCCATTCTGACCTGCTGTTTCTGTGCCAGAACTAGTCATGGACTAAATCCTCTGAAAGTACAAGTCAAAATAAGCCTTTTCTCCTTTGAGTTGTGCATGTTGGATATTTTGTCCTAGTCATTGGAAAGTGACTAATATAGCCATTCCAGGTTTTAAAAATCAAGTGTAGTACAACATATCTTTTTCCATTTTTCTCTCTTAATATACTTGTGGTTTGGGTGTTTTGTTTTGTTTTGTTTTTTGTCTTTTTGAGACAGGGTCTCTCTATGAAGTTCAGGCAGACCTTAAGCTCACTTTGTAGTCTAGGCTGGTCTCAGACTTGCACCGATCCACCTGCCTCAGCCTCCCAAGTGCTGGGATTACAGGCGTGAGCTACCATGCCTGGCTAATATACTTATGGTTTTAAACTTAACGATGTTTATATGCAATTAACATTTAAACTTTTAGTCTTGTCTTTTTATACAAAAACTAGTGACATCCGACTTTAATTGGAATATTTAAATTACCTTCAATGTTGTTATTGTTATGTTTTATGTAACATTTTATTATTTATTTTCTATTTGTCTTTTAGGTTTTTTTCTCTTCACTTTTTTCTGATTCTTTAATCTTAATCACTTATTTTATAATTTCATCTTGTCTCCTTTGTTGGTTTTTTGGTAACAACTCTTTATTTTGTTCTTTTAGTGATTTCAGGGGTTATAGTTTGCATATTTAAATGAAAACAATCTAGCCTTAAGTGATATTATACTACATATATAGTTATACAAACCACACAGTAGCAAGCTTTATTTCTCCCTCACTGACTTTATACAATTTTCACACAGTTTACTAGTATATATGTTATAAATTCCACAATATATTGTTGCTATTTTTGTTTATTTATTACTAATATTTATTATGATTATTTCATTAATAATTTTTAAAAGACATTCAAACAATAAAAATATCCTACATATATCCATATAATCATTATTTCTGATGCTATCCATGCTTTTGTATAGATTCATGTTTCCTGCTGATATCCTTTTCCTTCAACCTGAAGGACTAATACTTCTTTTACTGGTTTGCTGGGAATCAATTCTTTCAACTCTGGTATGTCTGGAAGATCTTCTATTTCATCTTCAATTTTAAGAGGTTTTTTGATGGATATAGAATTCTATATTGACTTTTTAAATTTTTGCCTTTCAGAATTTTATTCTGATGCACTTTTCCATTTTTCTTTTTTTTTCTGTTTCATGTTGTATATTTTTTATGCTATATCTTCAAGGAGACTAAACATTTTTTATGCAATGTGTAATCTGTTTCTGATCTTATCCACCGTACTTTTTATCTCAGACATTGCAGGTTCCCTTCTAGAACTTAAAGTTGAATTTGTGTATATCTTCCATATCTCTACTTAACTTCTTGAATACATGGAAAACAACTGTGCTAATTGTTCTAATGTCCTTATTTGCCAGTTTCAACATCTATGTCAGTTCTAGGTTGATTTCACTCAATTAATGTTTTTCTTCATTATGAATTGTGTTTTCTTGTTTCTTTGAGTGTCTGGTAATCTATGATTGGATGCTGGAAAATGTCAACCTCCCCTTATTAATTACTGGAAGTTTTAGTGGTATTACAAGTGTTCTAAAACTTATTCTGACAAATAATTTAGTTACTTGGGATTAGTTTGACATTGTAAGGGTTTTCTTTTCATGAATTTTAGATGGAGCCCTGTTGAAGTCTAATTGTTCCCCACTACAGAGGTAAGTTCCCTCTGAATACTATGCCCAGTGTGAATTTCTAAGTCTCCCAGTCTGCCTGATGGGAACAGGCATGATTTCTACCATTGCGTGCTTGCTTCTCTGTTATTTCCCTCTTTTCCCAGCCCCAGGAAGCCCTCTTTCTATCACTCAGTGATTTGGGGGTTCTCCATGAAGACCCTCCACAGGTCTCTGGAGTCCTCTTTCCCTGATGCTCTTCTCTCTCTGCCCCCTGTGCTATAAATGTGGCCATCTTGTACTCCCCAGTCACGCCACTCAGTCTTCATTCAGGGAATCCAAGAATCTTCTTATCCTCCCTTCTCTGCTTCGTCATCTATGATATCATAACCAAGGGCACTTATAAAATTTACCATTTCCCATTTCTTAGAAATCACTGACTCACATGGCCTCATATTCGTTATCTCTAAAATTGTGGTTTCAGTGCTCACTTAGGCAGTGCATATACTAGAACTGTGGTTTCAAATACTTAATCTGATTTACTTAAGTGATTTGATAAACCCAATCCCTCTTTCTTCTCTTTGGCCAGAAACAGAAGTATTGCAAATCTTCCCGAGCAGAAGAAAGATGTGATAAAAGTAAACTTTGAGAAAATTCCAGCTGGTAACCCTGTCTGTATATCAAAAGGGAGCACAGAATAAGAAGCATAGACAGGAAGTTTCAGGATCATAAATTGTTGAGGGTGAAATTAATTCTGCTCCCATTGGGGTTGCCTCATCTATGATTATGAGAAAGTCATGGCCCACTCACCATCAGCCCAAGGATTCTGGTTTCTGTCTGCTTTGACTTTGGGCCCTTAACTTGGGAAAAACTCATCATACGTGACAGCCACACACCAACAGCACTATTAACAAACAAAGCCATAGTCCCTCCCGCCAGCTCCCTGCCCAGCATGGTTCCTGCATTTCTCTCCATCTTGGACCACATACATCATTTCACAGAGAGCTGCACTGTCATTTCCACCAGGAAGCCCTCTCTGTCTGCAGCTGGATGAGGGCCCCTCTCCTATACCTAAATTCCTACGCCTTATCTAGCCTGGGATTCATCACATGATGTACGAGCTTGACGGCAATGGGAACAGATCTTCCAACACATCATAACCTCCGTGCCTAGCATGGTGGCAGCTCAGAACACACATTGGAAAGGACTTACTGGATGTTTTGATGATAGAACAAATGGAGAAACTAAGGGAACTGGCTTCTGAGTCTCCTTAAACATCTTTTGCTTCGCTTTCTGGCTCCACTGATTTCCTATGGCTCTGTATAACCTAAGCATCTAATTCAATGGAAGCCCTGGGTCTTGATCCAAGCAATCCCTCGTTTCAGAATGGTGACCAAGCCCTGCCTGACTTCCTCCTTGGGAAAACGACCCTAAGAAAGAGGAAGCAGAAACATCGTGACTGCACACTCTCCTCTGTGAAGCAGCCTCCTCCTTGCCCTTTCCCTTCCATGTCTGAAGGTTCAGTAATGTTAGAAATAAGAGGCATGTGCTTTGTTTAAGACAATTTGTGAGACAATAAGAATGGAATAGCTTCTGAGACAGAATATGTTCCATGGCCAGGTCCTCATTCTGTCCCAGCACCCCTGAAAAACAGGTGAAAAGGGGAAACCTGCAGACCACAGAAGCTGAGTTGTCTACCTAAAAGCACAGAGATGCTGAGGAAGTGCTGTCTCCAGGGCCTTTCACCCTCACACCTCTGGCTCACGGGCCATGAACTGTGGTGTAGACTGGTGCACTAGGGACATGCTGGTAGCAGTAGGGAAGGCTCTGCTTGTGGAGAGGACCTGAAGCTAATTGCAAGTGGCCTATGAATGTGTATTTGCTTCAAGAATTGTCTCTATTTTGAATAAATAACTTCACACACATCTACTCATTTTTTCCAACCAAAGTAGTTGAGTGCTCTGGAGGTTTAAAAAAATTATAAACTCATAAAAATACAACTCTATACCATGTTTTTTTATTTGATTATATAGTTGTATCAGCCATATTACCAAAATCTCAGTTGCTATTATGATTTTACATTTTGCTGACTTGTTTCTCATAGTATCAGGGATTCAATCTAGGGCCGTTTTAATTGCTTTAATTTTAAGAAAGGGTCTCGCTAAGTCGCTAAGTTCCCACTAAGTCACTAAGACTTGAACTCATGGTGGTCCTGTCTCAACCTCCCAAGGGCTGTTGATGTTCTTGGTGGTGTTTCAACCTACTTAGAAAGTTTGTCATCTTCCAGGCTCCAGATCTAAGACTGAAATCCACAGTCCAGTTCTCTGCAATCATGTCTGCAACAGGAATGCAGGAACTAGGAGGGAGCTCAGCCTCTGCTAGGTTTGCCCTCCAGGGTAAGGGCAGAGTGCATTCCAAGGGCACAGGGTGGGTGAGAAGGGAAGAGCTGCCATCCCTTCCCAGAGGCCCAGGTGCTGTCATCTCCTCCCCCCTCCCCTACCCGGGCTTAGTTGCACCCCAGCCCTGCCTGTTCTTGCTTCAGGAAAACCACAGGCTTGAGTCGCTTCCATCTTATGGTGACTCGGGTGCCTTGGCTGCAGGCCTAGTCCCCCAGCTTGTTCCATTCCACCAGGCAGCTGAACACCTGGTTTCTGTCACTTAATGCTCTGACTCTTTCTTCAGGAATTCCTGACCTCTGTGTCCCAGAGGTGAATGGTCAAGATGGATTCCACGTCCTGAGATGCCAGTCACACACAGTGCCTGAACAATAGGGAGCCCTGTGCCACCCCCTTCACAAGTTGAGACCCTCTGAGACGTCAGAATTTAGGGAAGAGATTTGGGGTCTGACAGAATCCTCATTGTGCCAAGATGAATACATTCCTTAGCCTCTATGAACTTCAACTTTTTATCTCTAAAACGGGCACGTCAACATACTTACTTTAATGGATCTTGGAAAAGTTTAAAGAAAAGCATGTCAGCCTCATATGGTGGCACAGGCCTGTAATCCCAGTACTCTGGGAAGCTAAAGCAGGGGAATCACAAACTTAGTCCAGCGTGGGAAACTGGGTGAAAGTCTGTCTCCAAAAAAATGAGTTCGAGTATGTAGTTCAGGGCAAAGGCCCTGGATTCAATTTCAGAGAGACAGATGGACAGAAAGACAGACAAAGGGGACTGGGTCTGGTACCAAGTCTCCATGGGGCTGTCTCTTGTGTACTGTTGTGTCCCTGGGTTTCCTCAAAGAACATACTCTGGAGGTCCTGATGTGCCAGCTCCACTCAGCTGTGTGTCTACTTGTGGGAAGAGGGACCCTAGTGGGAAATAGAGATAGGGAAGACTGCAGAGCGGAAATGAAGACAAGCAGCATGTGAGTGTGTGTGCATGATGCCTGTGTGTGCGCGCGCACCCGCACACAGAAGGACCAGGCCCGCAGGAGGCAGACTAAAAAGCTCAGGAGACTGTCACCTCACGGAATATCCCCAATCACATGGGGCTATGTAAACCACCCAAAACTTAAGTATCACCCTAGAAAACCAAAAGGAACCTCAGGCTAACTGTAATCCTTTAAGGTTTTGCTCTCCTAAGAAAATGACATCTCAGAAGAGAAATGAACATGGATTGTAGGAAATCGAACCTGTATTTTTTCACACATTGGATTGAGGGTATAGAACCCAGGCCGGTCCCATTTCCTTAATCAGCCACGCTCTATGTCTGACACTTGGGTCTGAGTTTTTCCAAGGTAGAAAAGTCAGTCCCTTTGCTTTAAAGCACCATTCCTGTCCCAGAGTATGCACTTGATAAGTATCAAAGAAAAAATCTTTCTCTGGAGGTACTGGGGATGGGTCCCAGGGATTTTGCACTGAGCTACATCCCAGGCCCTTTGCAATGCGTTGTTTGAGAGAGTCTTGATAACTCACTGGGCTCAAACTTACAATGTTCCTGTCTCAGCCTCCCACAGTGCTTGGATTACAGGCGTGGATCAACACAACTACCTTCAGAGAAAATCTTTTGTCTTTCCTTCCCTTTTCTGCTCCTGTGAGCATAGCCAGGCCACATTTCTTAACTCTGGCAGCAGCAAATCCTTCCTATAGCAGGAGCCCTCTGGTCCAAGATGTTAAGTGAAATAATTCTGGTCTCTTCTCTTATTTTTCCAACCTTGAGATGGTGCCTGTTTCCAGAAGATATTACCTCCACCATAACTTGATTTTCTTCTTGTCTTTTCAATTATGTAACTGATCACTTTATATCTAGTTGACATTTTTTATAGTAAATTCTCTTTGTTTTTTTAATTTTTAAAGATTTTATTTAAAGAGAAACAAAAGCATGTAAAGGGTAGAGAAAATACAGAATTCCAAAAAAAAGATAAACAATAAGAAATCACTAGTTTATAAATTACGTATTATCCTCTTAGAAATAGTTGTTCAAGTTACAAAAATAAAACATACAAAGTAGATAGTCAAACAGTGAGAGTGTAAACAGCTATGTATGCATGAATCTCTATGTGTATTTCTCTTTTCTGCATTAGAGAGAAAAACAAAACTTAGCAAGACAAAACAAAATAAATTCCTATAAAAACATGAAACCAAACAGTCGTATAAAACCACAGTACAAGGTGATCTACAATGATTACTGTGTTGTTTCTTATTATTTTAATAGAAGGTCTATATCATCAGGCATAATTGAATATAGCAGTATAATTGAGTATAGCAGTAAATAACAATATTAGTAAAATAAAACATTGTAGACAGAATAAAACTTCAAAGGCAGGTAATAATCAAATCAGAGTGGATATTCTAGTGGATCTTGTCATCTTAAGTGCAGTTGCCTATACTCTCAGACTTGATACTATCAATCATAACAGCTTTGAATAATATCTATCAACACAAAACAGCAATACAACAAACCAGATTCGATTATGATCAGTCATGGTAAAACAGTGCAGGTTTTACAGAGCTTTAGATTAAGTTAATAGGAAATTAAGGATGATTACCATTCTATATCCTGTTATTTTTGGGATTATTGTCTGTGCCCTCAAATCTAGTACAGGTAGAATAACTGGAACAGAATATAATACATCTAAGCAGAGTAGTGTGAGTAATGTGCGTTTTAAATCCTAGTGCACTATTAACAATATAGCGTATCAAGGCTATCTGTGTTAGAGATTCTAGCCATCCTTCTCTGCCTTATTTCTGCTATGCTAATTTTCTACCTTTGTTTAGTTTTCTCCTTCATTCTTCTGCCTGCTTCACTCATTGAGGCCTTTCTGCTACTGTTACTAAAATCCTGGTATTTTTTTTTTTCTCTTTAGAATGTCCTCCAGCATTCTCTGCAGGGTTGGATTGGTGGTCACAAACTCACCCAGTTCCTCTTTGTCATGGAAGCATCTTGTTTCTCCACTAATTTCTAGTGACAGCTTTGCAGGGTACATCAATCTGGGATGGAGGTTATTTTCTTTCAGGACTTGGAATACTTTGCTCCAAGCTCTTCTTGATCTGATGGTCTGTGTCGAGAAGTCAGCTGTGATTCTGATGGGCTTACCTATATAGGTAATCTGTTTCTTTTCTCTGACGGCTTTTAATATTGTTTTTATATTGAATTTCTGGTATTTTGATTATTATATGTCTGGGTGTAGATCTGTTTTGGTTGTAGGTGGCTGGAGTTCTGTATGCTTCACACAACTGAATGTCATTTACTTTTCCCATGCTTGGGAACTTTTCCTTAATTATTTCTGTGAATAACCTTTGTAGTTTGCCTGTATGTATTTCTGCTTCTTCGTTCATGTTTCTTATTCTTAAATTGTAGATTCTCTTGTCATCTTCTAGCCTTTGTATTGTTACTGCCTGTTTCCTTGTTATTTTTAAGAGATCTTTCCTTTCATGATCATACATTGCAAACTTTTCTTCAAGTTTTGATAGTCTATCCTTAGATTCTTTTAAGGAGTTTTGCCAACTTTCAATGGAGTTTTTAATTTCCTGGTAGTCTCTTTGAATCTGCTTCATGTATTCTATATTTTCTTTATATTCTTTATCGAATGTTTCTCTCCTTTTTTTGTGTTCCTCCCTTCTTCCGTCTGTATCATCCTGAGAGATGCTTCCTGAGAGCATTTCTTTTATTACTCTATTCATATCCTGCTTTACCTGATTTAATATTTCAATTTTGAGCTCGTCTACAAGGTCCTGAAGATATCTCTTAATGTCTATTGAAGCCATGTCTGATGTTGTGTGTTTGCTGCCTTCAGTCTCCCTTGTTTTTTCCTCTCCTGGATCAGTGCTCTCAGGGTTCTGGGCTGGGGGCCTCCTCCTGCTCTCTCTCCTGTCATGGCCCTGGCTTCCTTCACACAGGTTACAGTGCAGGTCCCAGCCCCCTTCCCTGTTGGCCACGTTTCCTCTGAAGCATGCTGGCGAGGGACCTCTGCCCTCTCCTGCCTGCTCTTGTCACCAAGGTGTAAGCAGGCTGTGTTTGCCTGCCCCTCCCCACCAGAACAGCCAAACTTCAGGGGCCACCACCTGGTCAGTGCTTACTAGGCGCAGGGAATCGATTTGGGACTGCTCATTGGGTCCCAGCCAGGGGCGCGGCCCAGTCCACGCAAATCCCATGAATCTGCTCTGGGGAGGGAGCAACCAACTGAAGTCACTGTTACTCCCAGTTCAGGCTCCTCCTGCCCAACTCCAACACATCGCCCACCCGGTCGAGCCCCTCCTGCGGGGGGGTGCCTACTCCCAGCACTGACCGCGAATCAATGAAGGTCCCTCCACCGGCTCCACTCTCCGCTCTCCACTGGGCCCACCAACCCCCCCCCCCCGACCCCAGCGCTGCTGTGCTTCCTGTGAGTGGCAGGGGACCAAGTTTGGGAAGCTCTGCCTGCCAGGGCAGATTCAAGCTGGTGCAAACTTGGCGGGCCATCGTGAAAACGCTGTGTCCCATAGTTTTTAGCTGTTTCAGTTGTAGTACCAAAGTATTTGACAAACTTTTTTATGTTTTCATTCCTTCCTGTGTCAAGAGGATCCATCTCCCTCTGTCTGGGTCTCTCCAGCGTGTTTTATTCTGGCATATGAATTGTTTCTCCCAGGAGGCTTTGTATTCTATTGCTCACTGATCAGCCATCTTATCTTCCAGCTAAATTCTCTTCGTAAAAAATGCTGAGTTTAGTTGTTAACTCCTGATAGGTCCTGGTTGATCCTTTAGGCTAATCAAACATGTTTTTTGAGGATGAGATTATATGGCTTTTGTGTTGGTGCCTGGATGTAAGAATCTTCTCACTCATGCTAGCCCTTGTCCTTCCCTCAGGATCACCTTTAGAGTCATATGACACGAGTTTTTTCAAAAATCCAAAATTTGTCTTATTGAAATGTTTGAGCACACAGATTTGGAAAAAAAAATAGAACTGTATTTGCATCCCAGCTCTGCCCCTTGCTAGTCACATATCTTTGGATAATTTGTTTCACCTTCTTCAGCTAAGGAGGTTATAGCACTCAGCTTCAAGGGGTGCTGCAGAGATGAGATGTGATGCACATCGTCAGCATCTGGTGTGGAGCAGCATCCCAAAAGCTTTAGCTGCTAATCCTTTTCTTTGCTTTTGTTTCCAAGGATTCATTTTTCAAATCCTGTCAACTAATTCATGGCATATTTGAGAGTAAAATCTGACTCTTAGTTTTCTATAATCCACAGCCAACCTTAAGCCTCAACAATACCTAGTACCATGCTGGGTACATCTTTGAGGTTTACAAAGTAATAATGTTTCGAGCTAGAAAAGCCCAGGGCTTGTCTCGAGTTTTAGAGGTGTTAGAGGTGATGTCAGCTAAGGCTCTTCTGCTGGCAATCCTCAGAACATACACAGCAAGTGTACCTACAGCCTCTAGCTGAAAAAAGTCCAACTGTGGACTTCTCTAAGTCCAACTGTGTCTCTGCCTCATCCAAAGGAGGGTCCCAAGGAGAAACAAGTCCACTTGTTTTTCTCATGATCAAGTGTCAGGAAGTGATAGTCCCAGCTGCTCCTTCCCCTTCTCTTGTCTCAGTTAAATGTTCGTGGTAATCCCTTACCTGGGCAGCGTGGTTGCCGACTGCCCCTCCTCCCTGAGCATGCTTCACAAATGTCTTTCAGAGGTGGTGCCCAGTGCAGATCGCAGTGCTATGCTATACCCAAGGTGACCAGAGAAGAGGAGGGAGCCTGTCTCCTCCTGTGGTCAAGGGCTCTGCTCTCTGTAATATGGCTTGCAATTACATGTTATGACTGCACCAATACTTGGCACCAGTGATCCACTCCTTTTGAGCTTCTAATCAATTAAGCCTCTGTATTAGTCCAGCTGAATTATGCAAAAACTCAATTGAGAATTGAGTTGCTAGTAAAAATGACTTTGGAGTTTTTCATCTTTTCAGATTACCCCCAAGTAAACAAAGAATCTAAGATAGCAAAGCAAAATACCACAGACAGCATATGACACAAGTAGGTACAAAGATTTCCCTTAGAATTTCCTAAAATGAGGTCATAGAAACAAAACACTGGCAGGTGAGGGAACAACATGATGCCCACACCTGTGCAGAAGCAAACAGGCCCTGGGCTTATGTGGCTGTGGGAACTGATTTGCCCCAGGGCCATCAGCATGAACTGACTGGAAAGCACTTGAGAAGAGCAAGCAAAACTGGAGAGGTTTGGAAGGCGTCAGTATGTGGGGAATGCAGTGGTACCCTGTATGATGGATCTGATGGTGCTGGGCTATATCAAGAATCAAAGCTTTCTTAGCTGAGCATGTGATGCATGCCTGCAGCCTCAGCTACTCAGGAATCTGAGAGCAGGATCACATTCAAGGCCAATTTGCAACTTAGCAGGATCCTATCTCAAAAATAATATGAAAAAATGACTCAGGATGTAGCTCAGTGGCATTTTCCTAGCATGCATGAGACCCCGGCTTCTATTGCCAATGCCCAAAAAAATAAAATGAATGGAAGGGAAGTAGGAAAAAAGGGAGGAAGATAGGAAGAAAGGAAGGAAGGGAGGGAGGAATGAAGGAAGGATAAAATAAAGTAAAGAAAAAATTAAGACCTGACTTTATCCTGTGTACAAGAACTGTACTTTAATTATACATAAATAAGTTAGAAGCAAAAGAATGCAAGAAGATAGCAAGCTCCTGACCAGAAAAAAGCCTTAATGCTATATATTATCAGATAAAAATAAAATTCAAAGCAAATAATACTGCAAAGAATTAAAAAGGTCATGTTTAATTAAAAAGGGTCCAATATATTGAAGTTACATTTTAATCCTAAATACTTATACACCTAACAACAGAGCTTAAAAATATATAAAACAAAAACTGATAGAACTTAAAAATAGACAAATCCACAGTTGTAGATGGAAATTTCAACATCCTTCTCTCAATAATTGATAGAATAAGTAGACAGAAGGTGAATAAGTGTGCAGGCAATTTGAAAAACACTGTCAACTACCTTCATCTATGCTCCAGAGCAACCCAGGTGCTGTGTAGGAGAGTGAGCCCCAAGGTGCCAAGAGACTAAACAAAAGGGGCAGAAAGATGCATGACTGCACAGAAAGCAATTTATTGGGGGACTTACTTAAAGAAGGATGGGCCTGGACAGCAGCAAGGCCAGTAAATGCCTGGGACTTGGGTGAGAGGTAAGGGGCATGTAAAGTGATTGGGACAAAACTGGACTTTCTCCAATCTGGAATGTACCTGGTTTATCTTAAGCTACTATCAGGGACTTCAGGCACAAATCATAAAGCACCACATATAATTCTAATGGCTTTGTTTATTTATAGTGTGGGGAGCTATGTAGGGGAACCAGCTAGGGTTATTCAGGATAAACATGCTGGATACAACGCAAGAGGACTCAGGTCAAGCTGAACGCCTCTACCTCATGGAACATTCCAGCCAACAACAACAAAGCCCAATTTTTTGTTTTTTTGTTTTTTTTTAAGTTCACAAGAAACATTTACCAGTACAGACCATATTCTGATATAGAAAACAAGTCACAAAAGTTTTCAAATTAGAAAAGGTACATTTTATGACCATGATGATATTAAATTAGGAATCTATAACAGAAAGTTATGTGGAAAATATCCAAATATTTATAACCAAACAACATTTCCATATAACTCCAGGAAGAGGAAAAAAAACCATAGTTGGAACTGAGCAAAAATGAAAACATGGAATATCCAACTTTGTGTGATGAAATTTGAATGACATAGGAGCCAAAGGGAAAATACAGCAATCAGTGCTTGCATTAGCAAACAAGGTTTCAGAGCCATAACTTGGTCTTCTGATTTAAGAAATAGGAAATAGTAATTTAAATCTAAAGAGAAATCTTTACATAACCAAGGTCAGATTAGAAGTCAGTTTATTTGACAGAAACAAGTAGTGGTAGACAAAAAAATTAAAGCTGGTTCTTTGATAAGATCGATAAAACCGGTATCGCTCAAGTCACACTAATCAGGAAAGAAAGAAGACAAGTCTCTGACACAGCCTCACATCACATCAGTAGAGATTCTACTATCGAAAAAGGATAAAAAAAAGTATTATCAATAATTTTTGTGCCAGTAAATTGACAAACTAGATGAAATGAACAAATCCTTGAAAAACAGAAATTGCCAAAGCCTATGTCTATTACAGTAACTTAATTTATTATTTAAAGCCTCACAAATTAAACTGCAGGCCTAGGTGCTTAGCTGTAAAGTCTGCAAAATAATTTAAGAAGGAAAAAGTACTTTTGCCACATAGAGTCTTACAGAATATTAAAGAGGAATGCTTTCCATTCGTTGTATGAGGCCAGCATTACACTAATATGAAAACCAAAGAACTCCCAAGAAAACTACAGACCAGCACCTCTATAAAAAGAAATGTAAACATTCTAAAGAAAATTTCAGCAAACTGAATTCACACATATGAAAAGGACAATACAACATGATCGTTGGACTTTCATCTCAGAATGCAGGATTGGTTTAAAAATCAAAAAGCTATCCATTTTAGTTTGGCACACACCTGTCGCCCAGCTACTTGAGAGACTGAGGCAATCTCATCACAAATTTGATGCCAGAGTAGGCAATTTAGCTAGACTGTATCTCAGAATAAAAAGGGCTAGTGGTGCAGTCAGCGGTAGATTAGGTACTTAGTATTGAAGGCCCCAAGTTCCATCCTCAGCACCCAGTAAAACACACATACACACACACACACACAGACACACACACACATGCACGCATATATCCACACACACATGCACACATACAAATCTACTGGTTTAAAATGCAATATAAACAGGCTAAAAAGAGCTATGGTACATGTCTGTAGGCTCAGCTACTCAGAAGGCTGAGGCAGGAGGGTCATGAGTATGAGACCAGCCTGGGCAATGCAGTGAGATCTTCATCTCAAAATTAAAAGAAAAAGACTAAAAGGAACATTTATCTTTATTAGGTAACATAATTACCTAAATAGACCATCATAAGGAATCCTACAGGCTATAAAAAAAGTTACTAAAAATATTAGGATATCCAGGTGAGGTGGTGCACATCTGTAATCCCAGCACTCAGAAGGCTGAGGCATGAGGACTGCCATGAGTGCGAGGCCAGCCTGGACTACATAGTAACACTTTGCCTCAAAAATAAAAGTCTAAAATGTATTAGGACTAATGAATGAATTAATAAGATTGTAGCGCACATTACCAATACACAGAAGTGGATATGTTGGGGCCGGGGATTTAGCTCAGTGGCGCAGTGCCTGCCTGGCAAGGAAGAGGTCCTGAGTTCTAGTCCCAGTACCCGACCCCACAAAAAAGAGGATGTTTCTATATACTATAAATAAACTATCTGAAACTCAAGTTTTAAAACCAATACTATTACAATAGCAACAAAAATTAAATATTTAAGGATTCAATAGGATAAAACATATGCAAGACTGTACACTTAAAACTATAAACTTTACTGAAAGAAATTAAAGACCTAAATAAGCAGAGGGATAATCATTTCATGGTTTGGAAGATACTATATTAACTCTCCCAAAAATGTCCTATAGATTCAATGTAATAAAATTTATAAAGAAATGGAAAGGACCAAAAATAGCAGAAACAATTTTGAAAATGAAGAACACTACTGGAATAATTAGAAAAGGACTGGAAAGTCAGAAATAAGAGTGGTAAGGAACATTAAAAACATAACTTGCTGTGGCATTGGAACAAATTGTTGTCTCAAGAGTAGGTACTAAGTGCTACTGCTACTGCTTAAGAGAGACTGCTGGATGTGTCTGCATTTGTGTTAATGTTTTTTATTTTATTTATTTTAATGAGAATAAAACAAAAGAGGACAGATCTAAGCAGATCAGAACAGAACAATGTAAGCAACATAGCACTTCACAACAAGACAATTGGATATTAACAGTACCTATCATAAATGTCTCTTTCTTTGAAAAGTTGAGCTTAGCTTTACACAAAATAATGTCAAACATAACAAAATAGAAAAAAACCACTCAAGAGAATGAAAGTATTGCAAGGCATTCTGAACCAAATAACCGAAGATGAACAATGGCTGCTATATTATCTCATTTTCCATAAAAATTTTGTTTATACTATTATACATATTAAAATCCAATAAGACACAACATGATAGAACCAACGGTAATAGAAAAACAACAGCATGGTAGGACTTCAGAGCAAGATGATATCAAATCAACAATGGATGCCATATTGTCTTTTCTTCAAAGTAACTATTCATATGATCACATATATTAAGATCAAGCAAAACAGAATAAAACCATTCCAATCAATGAATGAAAACAAAAACTTCAAAGCAGTATAATGGTGAACCATGATTTCCATAAAATCTTCTGTACTCTTACCATTTCTTACACTAGAGAGACTATAAGGTATTTATACATGTGAGTTTGATTTATTTCACTTATGAGTATAGATTCAAGTTGCATCCATTTATTTATAAATATCTCAATGTGATCATTCTTTATAGCTGAGTGGTAATCCATTGTATAAAAGGACCACAATTTTTTTATCCATTCCTCAGTTGATGGGCACTTAGGTTGTTTCCAAGATCTGGTTATTACAAATTGTGCCACTATAAACATGGATGTGCATATATCACTGTGGTAACCTGTTTTCAGATCTTCTGGGAATATGCCTAGAAGTGGAATAGCTGGGTCAAATGAGACCTCCAACCCTAGTTTTTTGAGGAATCTCCAGATTGACCTCCACAGTGGTTGCACCAGTCTACACTCCCACCAACAGTGCAGAAGAGTTCCTTCTTCTCCACAGCCTCTCCAGCATTTGTTGTTGGTAGTTTTGTTGATCCTGGCCATTCTTTCTGGAGTGAGATGGAATCTCAGTGTGGTTTTAATTTGCATTTCTCTAATGACCAATGATGATGAACATTTTTTCATGTATTTATTTGTCATTCATATTTCTTCATCTGAAACTGATGAACTGTGTGTTCATCTCAGATGCCCATTTTTGGATTGGGTCTTTGAATTTTGGGGGTCTGATTTTTTAAAATTCTTTATAAGTTCTAAACAGAAGTCTTGTCTGAGGGACAGTTCACTAAGATTTTTTCCCAGTTTGTAGGTTTTCTTTTCACTCTGCTGGAGATTTCTTTGGACATGCAGAAACTCTTTAATAAGATGTGACCCCAGTTATTGATTCTGGGAAGCATTTCCCATGCAGTTTGGTTCTTGTTCATGAATTCTCTACCTATCCCTATGTCTTCAAGATTTTTACCTACTTTGTCTTCCAACAGATTTAGTGTTTCTGTTTTAATATTTAGATCTTTGATCCATTTAGATTTTAGTTTAGTACATGGTGATAGGCATGGGTCTAATTTTAGTTTTCGGCATATGGATAGCCAGTTTTTCCAGCACCATGTATTAAAGAGACTCTCGTTCTTCCAGTGAACATGCTTGGCCCCTTTATCAAAGATAAGGTGGTTGAGTGTGTTCATACTTGTATCTTCTTGTCTATTCCATTGATCTTCAGGTCTGTTTTTATTCCAGTACCATGTTGATTTTATTATGGTAGCTTTGTAGTATAACTTCAAGTCAGGGATTGTGATGCCTCCTGCCTTGGCTTTGCTGCTTAGAATTGCCTTTGCTATTCTAGGTCTCTTCTGGTTCCAGATGAATTTTAGGAGTGATTTCTCTAGATCTATGAGGTATGTTAGTGGTATTTTCATTGGGATTGCATTGAATGTGTATAACAATTTTGGAAGAATGGCCATTTTTACAATATTTATTCTTCTTATCCATGAACAAGAAATGTCTTTCCATTTTCTGAGGTCCTCTTTGATTTCTTTTTTCAGGGTATTATAATTTTCCCTGTACAACTCTTTTACATCTTTCATTAGAGTAATTCCTAAGTATTTCATTTTTTGGATGCTAGTGTGAAGGGTGTGACTTCTCTTATTTCTCTCTGTGTGATTTTGTTGTTAGTGTATAAGAATGCTATTGATTTTTGAGTATTGACTTTGTATCCAGCTACATAGCTGAATTTATTTATTATATCTAGGAGACTTTCAATGGAGGTTTGTGGGTCTTCTATGTAGAGTATCATGTCATCTGCAAATGTGATAATTTAACTTCTTCTTTTCCTATCTTTACTCCTTTTATTTCCCTCTTGCCTAATTGCTCTGGCTATTATTTCCAGTACTAGCTGAATAGGAGCAGTGATAAGGGACATCTTTGTCTTGTGCCTGATTTCAAGGTAAAGGCTTTCAGTTTTTGGCCATTTAATATGACACTGGCTGTTGGTTTGTCATAGATGGCCTTTATCATATTGAGGTAAAGACCATCTATTCCAATTCTCTGTAAGGTTCTTATCGTGAATGGGTGTTGGATCTTATCAAAAGCTTTTTCTGCATCTATAGAAATGATATGTGATTCTTGCTTTTGGCTCTATTGATATGGTGGATTACAATTATTGATTTACGTATGTTGAACTATCCCTGCATGCCTGGGATGAATCCCACTTGGTCATAGTGTATAATCTTCTTGATGATTTGCTGCATCCTGCCAATATTGCTGCCAATATTTTACTGAGAATTGTTGCATCTATGTTCATTAGGGAGATTGTAGTTCTCTTTTTTAGTTGGGTCTTTCTCAGGTTTTGGTACTAAAGTGATATTTGTTTCCAGGAATGACTTAGGGAGAATTGCTTCCCTTTCAATGTCATTGAAGAGTTTTAGGAGTGTTGACATTAAGTCTTCTTTGTATTTCTTGTAGAATTCTGTAGTGAATCCGTCTGGGCCTGGGCTCTTCTTTGATTACATTTTCAATTTCATTAATAGAAATTGAGTTATTCAGCAGTTTTACATCTTCTTGATCCAGTTTTGGTGGTTCATATGTTTCTAGGAATCTGTCTATTTTCTCTGGGTTATTGAACCTATGAGAGTAGAGGTTTTAGAAATAGTTGTTGATGATCTTCTGTATTTCCACAGGGTCAGTGGTGATTTCTCCTTTTTCATTCTGTATTGCATGAATTTGAGTCTTTTCTTTCCTTTTTTAAAATTAGGTTGGCTAGGGGCTTATCAATTTTATTTATTCTTTCAAAGAACCAACTCTTTGATTCATTGATGCTTTGTATTGTTTTCTTAGTCTCTATTGCATTAATTTTTGCTCTGATTTTTATAATTTCCTCTCTTCTTTTGGCTTTGGGTTTGACTTGCTCTTCTTTGGGGCACTACCAAGTAGATGGGCCTGGTGGAGTACAAACTGTGAGCAGGGGCAGGATGGGGACAGGGTGGCTGGAGTGCTAGACACCCTTGGAGGCCCAAGTCACCTAGCACAGAAGATGATTACTGCTTATTTTTGGATTTCCATCCCTCAATGTTGGGCAACATGAAAACATCTGTATGAGACAGGGAAGAAGAAGGAGCTTGGTATTTTTGGATTTTCCCAGAAATTGGTAGGTGAATACTTCCTTTTAGTGTGGCACAGTTGATATATATATATATATATATATATATATATATATATATATATATATATATGGTTGTTGTTCTTTGTCTTCTGAATTCCTCACAGTCTCTCAAATTCTTTTTAAAAACATTTTTAAAAATTTAAGAAGTACAAAGATCAAGTTAAAAGTGTTTAGAAGTCACCCTGAATTAGATCCTTGGGGCTGGGGCATATAGCTCAGTGACAAAGCACATCATGAGACCCTGGGTTCAATTCCTAACAGGGCAGAAAGATAGTAAATACATAAGTAAGGAAGATCCCACTGGCCCAAGATGGGACAATTTGAGCATGAAGTTGCCTCCCACCAAAAACGATAATGTGGAGAATTCTTCCCAAATTAGAGGGCATTCACGTGTGTACTGGGCAGCCAAGAAGAAAGACCAATGGCAACAGATGTCATGGGTGGTATGTCCCCCACATGGCTTATCATGTTGAAGCTTGATGCCAGTTGTTTTTAGGAAAGTGATCAGATCATGAGGATTCTAACTTCATCGCTCCACTAAGGAGATTATATTTGATGGCATTATACGAGGGTATGGAAACAGGCAGTAGGGCCTAGCTGAAGGGAATAAATCATGCTGTCACGGCCTTGGAGACTGCACCTGGCCATGGCCCCTTTTCCTTTGGCTGTTTCTCTCTCTTTCTGAATCTTGGTTGCCATGAGGGTTTTGCACCATCATGTCCTTCTGCCATGTTCTTCCTTACCCCAAACCCACAGCAATGGAACCAGCCAAACATGGACTGAAACCTCTAAAACTATAAACCAAAATAAATCTTTCCTCCTCTAAGTGATTATCTCAGGTATTTTGTCAGAATGAAGGAAATCTGACTAGCACACCAGAGTTCTTCCATTTTTCCTGTGAGATTCTCTGTAGGCTGTAATAGCTTGTGTCTAGAGGTCCCCCCCAAAGCCTTGTTAGTCATGGGAGCTTTTTCAGAGATGGCTGAATCTAGAATGTGTGATTGAGTCATATGGTGCAATGCTAGGATTAAGAGTGCTAGGATTAAGGGTGGGTAATAAATTCACTGATTGGCCCTGATCTCAATAACCTGATTACAATAAAAGGGACTGGTCTCTTGTTTGCTTTGCTACCTTCTGCCCACCATGAATGGTTTCTCCTCTGCAATGCTTGTCACTCTGCCTTGGAGCCAGCTGACTATGGTCTGAAATCTCTACAAACTGTGAGCCAAATAAACCTTTCCTCCCTTAACTTTGGCCATCAGGTATTTTGTCTCAGCACTGAGAAAAGTAGCTAAGACAGAGGTTAAGCAAAAAGTAGAACAACTGGTCCCATCCCAGACATGGAGGGTCTATGGGAGGAAGTCAGGAAGGGAAGGCTACAGCTTTCACCTGGACACCACTTTTTAAAGGGAAAAAGAATCATGAGGAGTGGGTATTGACTGCTCTTTATGTAACTTTTCATCTCAAATTTATAAAATATGGTATATATTGCTACATAAATGCTTATTAAATTGAACTGAACTATAAGGACAGAAATATAAATTTACCCTTCTTAAATTTAACCTTGTTAAATGTAGCTCTCCATGTCTGCCTGCTGAGACCTTACTGAATTTACATTGTTTTATTATCCATTTCATGTTCTCAGTTCCAGCCTATCTTGAGACACACACAGAGCTTCTGAATGAGCTCATACTAACCCCATAACGATCATGGAGAAAAGGGACAAGGACAAAGCAAGGGTACACCTACCTCCTGAGACCGAAGCCTAGAGAGCCCTAGAGATGTCCTCGGTGTTGTCCCCAGCCATCAGTCATCCTGCCTGAGTGAATCTAGGCCGTGGCTAAGTCTCCACCCAGTTATCAAATAACAGTGATCTCATTTCACACATACTGAGTCCTATTAGGTGCTAGACACTGCACAGAGGCTTTTTTGGAGTTACATTATTCCATTGTCTAGATAGTGCTCTGACCTAGGAAAAGTTTCCTCTTCCAGGACAAGAAAATATTGACTGAGTGATCTCCTTGAATGAACAACTTCATATGGTCACTGTGAAGCCAAATATGATCGCGCAATGCTGTGCTCACCAAGGCTCTGGGAGGAGATGAGTGTGTAATACTGCCAGACCTCTGTGCTCCTACTTTCTGGGCTGCGGCAAATGGAGACTCATAGATACTGAGCAGCTTTCCAAGGACACCTACTGGACACAGCCTGACATTTTCTCCTCTGTCTTGTCCATAAAGAGACCACAAGTAACTCCAACACATGCCTTTCAACAGTTTCAGTATGCTTTGTTCCTTGCTCACCCATATCTGAAGCCTGGCCTGAGAAAGACAAGCTGACAGAAGAAATTAAGAAGAAATGTCAGTGCTATGACACACATCTTGTGATCCCAGCTGGTCAGGACACTGAGACAGGAGGAACACCAGTTGCAAATCTAGCCTGGGAAACTTAGCAAGTCCCTGTCGTAAAATAAAAATGGCTGGGGCGGGGTAGGGGTGAAGCGCTTACCCAGCATGTGTGAGGCGCTGGGTTCTAACCTCAGTAACGCAGAAAAGAAAAGGAAGGAGAGGCAGGGAACTCTGCTTCTTGGCCTTTCCTCTTCATCAAGGTTGTGAGAGGATGTCAGAGCAGGAGTTACCAAAACAAAGTCAGGGTCACAAACAAGGAGTGAGTGAGTAGGACAAGCAAAAGGACCAATGGGCGGTGCACAGACAATGAGTCTGAACACTGCAAAGCTGACCATGCTGAATAATAATAACAACTTCTCTGTGGTCACAGATATCCCTGGAAATTTTCTCCTTGGTCCTTCAAGAAATTGGATGGCCATGTGATGTGTGAGGACATTTCCAATGTCAAAAATTATAACCAACTGTTAAAAAAATTGTTTTAAATCTAAGCCATAACGCTCTTTCTCATGTAAACATTCCAGGAAGGAGAATGACTTCTGCCACAGTGACTCTGGATATAAAATCCAGAACCACACCCACTAGGCTGCTTGCTCAGCAATGTTTCCTGCCCCAACCGCTGGGAAGCTCTGTGACCGTGTCACACACCAACACTCTCCCCATCCTTGCTTAGAACCATCAGTGCTGAAAGGCTGTCCTCCTCTGTGAATCCAACTGTGCCACACTAAAAGGAAGTATTCACCTACCGATTTCTGGGAAAATCCAAAAATACCAAGCTCCTTCTTCTGCCCTGTCTCATACAGATGTTTTCATGTTGCCCCACATGGAGGGATGGAAATCCAAAGATAAGCAGTAATCGTCTTCTGTGCTAGGTGACTTGGGCCTCCAAGGGTGTCTAGCACTCCAGCCACCCTGTCCCCATGCTGCCCCTGCTCACAGTTTGTCCTCTACCAGGCCCACCTACCTGGTAGTGCCCCAAATCGCCCATGGCCTGCCAATCTCAGGCTCTAATCTTCCTCTTCATAGCATCTTTATTTTTAAGAATGTTTGGAAATGTACAACCTTCTCCTGGAAGTCTTCCTTGACTTTTATGGCCCATTCAGATGTCCTTAACACCAGAGTCTGTCTCTGTCAAACTGCATGAAGCAGTGCTTAGGGTGATGGATTTGGGGGTCAGACACATCTAGATCAAACCTCATCTCCACTATTGACTCACCATATGAACTTGGGCTGGTCGTTACGCCTCTAACTCCACTTTTATACAATAGAGCTTATAATAGCACCAACCTTCTAAGAGTTTTATGGCAATTAAATGAGATAAGGTACGTGGGACACTTGTGTAATACTTTACATAAGACAATTGAATAAATGGTTGTGTGCATCACTATTTGAATACGGATGACTCTCTGATAAGCGCAGTACCCATTTGTCTCCCTCATACCCCACAGGCTCAGTTTTATTCCCAAATCATAGCCAAGCCTGAGAACATAGAATGGACTGAAATTTTTCTGAAGAATAAGTCTTCCAACAGGCCATTAATCAAGAAAATGTTAAGAGTCTGTCTGCAGCTCCTTGGTAGAACACTTACCCATACATGCAGGAAAGCTCCAGTTCATACCTAGGACCACACACACACATTAAATGGCACGATGATAAAATTAAAATCTAACCAAGAAGAAAAACCCAGAATGAATTGCCAGATGCTTCGCCTCTACCTTAGCTCCTCAAAGCTGGGCTCCCAGCCCCCACTGCAGAGCCTCACCCTGTCCCCTGTCCCTGTCCCAATTCCCAGAACAGTCCCAACCAGCCCAAGCCCCACTCTCCCATAGCATGACAGTCAGTTCTACTTCCAGAACAAGGGAAGTAAATGTCTTTATGGCCACTTTAGAGAAGAGAAAACTGAGACTTGTGGAGATTGAATAAATGCATAGAATCCCAGTTTAGTAAGTGGCAGAACCTGGGTGCTATGCCAAATGTGTCTGAAGGCCAAGTCCAAGCACTCCTTCCACTCAATTTGTACCAGGAGGCATTTGCTGAGGTACTGCAGAGTGTGACGCAGCCTCCTGTTCCCAGGGTCACAGTCCAATGGGGAAAGTTTAGGTGCTCACCTGGAACAGCGGGTACCATGCAAAGGCCAATGTGTGTATTGGTTGCAAACAACGGAAACTTAACTCTGGGTACAAGGGTGCTCAAAGCTCAACAGAAAGATGGGAGAACAAGTTCAGGAAGTGGACACAAGCCAGCAGACTCCCCAAAGCAAACACATGGCCTTGGGATTCTTCAGATGAGGTCCACCACAGTGGCTGGACACCAGGACTACTGCCGGCACCTGTGGGTACTGCATGGGGAACACATCTGAGCTCTGTTCATGTCTCCCACTGGAGTGTCTCCCAGACAGGAGTGTCCCTTGCCCATGTGCCAAGAAACAGGCTAGGGACCCCCTTCAGCTTGTACAGTGGGTAGCCTACATCCTGCTAGTTCTCACACAATAAGGTTTTCCTTTCAAGTGAGACTCCATATTGATGACAAATACCCACTTCGGTAACTAAGGACTTAAAACCATGAGAAAATGGCATGAGATCCAGACATTGAGAGGAGGGGCCCATGACAAGGGCTGGAAGAGTCCAAGAACCCTCGCCAGAAGAGCCGTACTCTGGTTTGGGTTTCTAAGCACACACAAGATTCAGTTTCTGCTCTCCGCGGTACTTACTCTGGCCAGGGCAACCACCTTGCTATGGGTTCTTCAAGGGTGTGCCTGTTCCACTACCTCCATGTCACTGTTCTGGCCCCTGTGCCCAGCTAGCTGTGTGAGACTCCAGCTTTTCCAGTGATCTTGCAGCCCAGCTTCACTGGCACCATGTTACCATGAGGAAACTGCAGAGAGGCCTCACTGGGGGA
This sequence comes from Hydrochoerus hydrochaeris, assembly GCA_004027455.1. Lineage (NCBI taxonomy): Eukaryota > Metazoa > Chordata > Mammalia > Rodentia > Hydrochaeridae > Hydrochoerus > Hydrochoerus hydrochaeris. Next base: position 34,165 of record PVLA01006838.1, on the reverse strand, counting down.
GGCCGTGTGTCCCCGGGGGTGTCAGACTGTGCGGCTCACTCTGGGACCCAGGCACTGTGCCTCCCCACGGGGACAGAGGAGCCAGAGCACTGCATTTCTCTCCTGCTCTGTGCTTTTCCCTTTAAGGCTCTAATCCTTTAGGCCAGGCCTCTGAGACAGCGAAGCCATGACTGATTGCCCCTCTCCAGTAGTGGAGAAGTCTAAGGCCAAGGTCACCTTGCTTTCAAGGACCTGAGTTCTCATGGCCTGGTTTCAGCTCTCTGCCCTGCTCTGGCAGGCATGTGTCCTCACCCAAAGGCCCTGTCACAGGAGGATGTAGGGGGAGCCATCAACGGAATGTTCCCGTTAAGTCTAGCCCGTCCATGCGAGGTAAGCCCATCCCCGGCCACCCCTGGAACACTGTGCCGAAGTGCAGAAGGAGCACTCTGGGGACTGATTACTCTGGCACCTGCTGCTGGCAGGTTCAGAGGTGGTTTGTCTCTGCTTGGGGATGGCTCTTGCTGAGATGTGTGGCACAGTACTCAGGATGCTCCACCTGGGCCCCTGGGCTCTGCTTGACACCCAGGACCTGTGCCATCTCACCAATCCCTGCACTTCTGGGAGTGACCAGGGTTAAGCTGAGGCCTGGCACCACCCTCCTAAGACAGTCTGGGCTTAGTCCTCCTACCCTTCTTTACCCTGGGCACAAGCACCGCTGAAAACTTGCTAGACCATGTCCCTGCTGCCCTTGCTGGATTCTCTATGTAACACACATTCAAGGATGGACCACTTCCTGCCTCCCACACCACGGCCACCTCAGCGAACTGGGAACCAGGTGACTTTGGGCATCTCCTGCTTCAACCACCTTAGCATATGTTTTGCAGCCTTTTCTGTGCCAGTAGCTGTAAGATAGGAGGAAGCACACAGGTCTTGGTGTCCCTCACCTGCTTTCTGCTCCAGCGCCCTGTGGCTCTATTACCCAGAGGGGTGGGCCTGGGGGTCTCATGAAACCCAGAAGAACAGCAGGCTGGAGCAGCTAGAGGAATTCTGGTTTCGAGCAGCTTTTCAGAGTGGAGCATCCTGGCCTCAGTTTCCATCATTTGTGTTACTCCTGAGTCCATGACTTCAGCTCCCTGAGGTCACAGGTCCTTACAAGGTTCCACTCAGAAACCAGAGCCCCATGCTCTGCTTCCCAGGTTGCCCCATATGAAGAGAATGGGTTTGAGAAGTTCTTGGGCCTCTACTCTGTGACCCATGAAGAGTGATCTTCCTAGAAACCCTGGGACAGCCTGGTCTTTCTCACCCTGGTGTAGCCAGACCTCCTCTACAGGTCTGCCTTGGTTCCTCCCCTGTGCAGCAGGGCTGCCCCTGCAGAACTGATCCACGATTAAGTGAAATGATACACACAACACAGTAGCAGCTCCAGAGTCACCCGCCACCACCACCTGAAGCCTGGACAGCCCAAGACAGCAGCGGGAACCATGTGCACCTGGAATCCCACCTGACCCCCGCCCCCCGCCACACACTCACACTCCTTATCACCCTCCACCACAAGCTCCAGGACCCAGCACTCGCAGACTTGGTGATACATGCCCAGAACCACAGCCAAGATTCTGACAGGTGCTCAAGATTAACAAGCTTTGAGTTTCCTGGTTGAGGTCATGCAAGTACATGTTCCCTCTTTCCGGAAAGTGAGGCGCAGCCCCAGATCCTAGCCCTCCTGCTTCTCTGACACTCTGACCCTGTCCAAACCTCTGTCCTCAAGTTCCCCTCTTCAGAGGACTCAGCCCATCCCAAAGAAACAGGATGCAGCTCAGGGGGTCTGCTCCATGCAGCAGGCCCTGCTTTGGCTTGAAGAGCTCTGAGACCTACACCTATGCCCAGAGCCAGTGTCTAACCTGGCATAGAGGGCAAATGACCCCCAGGGACTTTGCTCCAGCAGGACTCCCCCACAACACCCTTATTCATTTCCAGTTGCTCCAGAGCTTCGAGAAGGTAACAGGGCAGCGAAGGAGACAGGAGGCTAGGACACTCTGGAGGCTGGCATGCATGGCAGGGGTCATGTGCTGGCACTGCCCCCGGCCCGTGGCTGAGGCTGCAGGCTGCCTGACACACCCCTTTAGAGCCACTGACCCATGTGGGTCCCTGAGTCAGCTACAAATTCTGCTCAGCCCACATGGGCAGCTCCTGGATGGCCTCCCACTCCCTTCTCTCCCCCCCCCCCCCCCCCCCCCCCCCCCCCCCCCCCCCCCCCCCCCCCCCCCCCCCCCCCCCCCCCCCCCCCCCCCCCCCCCCCCCCCCCCCCCCCCCCCCGGCTACCCAGCACCTCCAAGACTTTGGAGTCAGCGCTACACAGGTCACCTCCGCAGTGCCCATTTCTCTGGCTACCCTGTCTTTCTAGCATTGTGCCAAGACCCAGACTTGCCTCCTCTGTGAGTCTCAGGAAACAGATACCAAACATAGCACTCCCGCTTGAGCTGTGCTGGCTCCTCCCTGGGCTCTCCAGGCTTTCAGGAGAACGCGCCCAAGACCCCTCTTTACCACCGTGCCCTCCTCTCACCCACCGTGTCCAGTTCCCCAGCAGCTGTCCACCCCTCTCACCACGGGCCCTCGCACAGTCTAGCTTTGCTCAGCTTGTCCAGATGTCTTCTCTTCTCTGACAGTGGTTCCATCTTCATCTTTTAAGACTCAGGCTTTGTCTTTAGGAAACTTCCCCAGATGAAGATGCCTCCAGACCAGGCTGAGTCCTTCTCTGAGTCCCTCAGAAGTGAAGTTCCTTTTCCTTTACTCATCATTTCTTTGCACTTCTGATTCCATCCACTGTCTGGGCTCTCTGAAGACAATCCACAAGTCTCCTTCATTCTTTGTGTGTTTAGGAAAGTCTCAGAATATAGTCAGTCCCCCAAACATGAAGGAATGGATGAATGGAAGGAAAGAAGGAAGGAAGGAAGGAAGGAAGGAAGGAAGGAAGGAAGGAAGGAAGGAAGGAAGGAATGTTGAATGGACAAATAGCAAAACTCCCTGAATTTCCTTATATCTGCATGTTCAATAAAGTATGTTGAAAATACTACGATCCAATTGAATTGAAAACTCCCCATGGGGAACATTTTGCCCTTGGGGCACTGGCTTTATTCACGCCATCGGTGTTTATTTACTGCCAGCCTTCTGGGTACCCAAAAGAGGCAAAAATGTCAGGAAATGAAAGGCCAGGGCCTGTCTGCAGGAAGTTGGTTCCATCATACCCAGGAAAACTAGATCCTAGGGGCTAATGCACAGGCACAGCAGGTGTCCAGTGAGTGGTGGGCAGGTGGAGAGTGTGGTGGGTACCATCATCCTTCAGAATTCTAACTCCTTCTGAGTCTCCTCATATGTGACATAAACAAAATCATGACTCAGCTTTGGCACTGACCCTCCAGCTCTGGCTCTAACATTAGTCTGAGCCTCCTTTTAACCTTACCCCAATGCCTTCTTTTAATGTCACCCCAAAGGGTCCTGGACCTGACTCTAACTGGAACTGCACCCTAACTGGGGTCAGTGTGAACCCAAATGTCCATCTTACTCTGTGACGGACTCGGGAAACCATCAATGGCCAGAAACCATCAGAACCTGAGAATCCTCGCAGAGAAAGACTAGAAAGGTCAGAGTTGGTGCAAGAGCAGCTACACCACAGCAAACCCATGGGCAGCCCCTCACCACTGCCCAAGGACCCAGGCACAAGACTCAGATGTCTGTGACATATGTATCCCTCTGGGCAGAGAGTGTCCCCACATGAACCCCACAGCGCACCCTCTGCAGTGGCCAGCCTTCAGCCTGTACCCAAGGTCTCCTGCATGGGCCAGGCCTACACAGGCACTTGGTCCACCAGGGATGAGAGACATGCAGTTCCTGCCCTCAGCATCCATCCCCAGCGAGAGGTGGGGCCATCCCTCACTGCTAACGCTGACTGGCTGCCTTGATTTTTATTTTTATTAGTGCACGCTTATTGTACATAGTGATTACATGCCCGGGGAGCCGATGCAGGTACATAACACATCTGCATTCCTTGTAGGTCTCCTCCCCCGTGTTTTTCCCTTCTTGTTCCAACTCTTGTTCCCTTTCCAATTTGCAAAAAAATCTATCTCCCTGTTTCCTATTATGCATCTTTTATTTTGCTCTTTATTTATAGTTTGGGTTTCTCATATAAAAACCATGCAATATTTAAGCTTTCATATCTGATTTATTTCATTCAACATTATGGTCTCAAGGTGCATTCGTTTTCTTACAAATGACTCAGGTGCATCTTTCTTTATAGCAGAGTGGCACTCTATTGTGTTTAAATGCCACATTGTCTTTATCTATTCATCTGCGGATGGGTATACAGGCCACCTCCAGGATCTAGCTAATATGAATTGTGCTGCTGTAAACATGGGTATGCGTGGATCACAGTAACATGATGTCTTTCACTCTTTGGGGACGATATCCAGAAGGGGAATATCTGGGTGAAATGAAATCTCTAGTTTGAGGTTTTTGGGGAAACCCTATTCCTATTTCCACAGTGGCTGTGCTAGTTTACATTCCCACACTGCTACAGAGGGGCCTTTCTCCCCACAGCCCCGACACTGGCCGTCTTTGGTAGGCCCCACACGCATGGGACAGGTGTCCTGCAGTTGGATAGTGTGGGAGCCTGGTGCGGGGGACACGCTAGGGGAGCACCGTCTCTCCGTGACCCACATGTGCACACCTGGCTGGTGGACTCACGGCCACAAGCAGCCCCAGGAACAGGATAGAACCTGCTCTTGGCCCATAACTGACACCTCCTTCCAAAAAGGGGACCCTCATCAGCAAAACAGCCAGCACTGGGAAGTGGCTCAGTGCACAGGACACAGAACAGACATGGTCACTTAGACCCAGCGGTGCTGCCCATGAGTCCACAGTTCTTCCTGGACTCCAGCACACTGTCCAAAAAGTCTCCTGCCATGGGCCCTGCTGGCCAGCATTTGCCTCTGTGTCCTCCCATCTGACCATAACAGAAATATTCCTTTGTTGGATGGTACAGCAAGCAGAAATGCTTCTGGCTTTAAATGCTGTGACTTCTTACCTTTTGCCCATTGACTCATCGTGACAGGATGGCTGCTGCCGTTCCAAGACTCACAGCCCTATTCCAGCCAGAAAGACAAGGAAAGAGGAGGGACCAAAAGATCTGTTCCTTCCTAAAGCCTGACATCCAGAGCTGTCATGACTACCCCTCAACAAAAAGGAGGGTGCACAGTTGAGATGTCTTGTCCCAGTGTGTGGAGGGGAGAGAAGCAAGGAGAGACAGGAGTGGGTGGAGGCTGCGCAAACAACCAGCCATGTCTGTCATGGCCACAAGGCCAGAGTGGGGCACGGCCTTGCTCCTCTCTGAAAAGGAAGGGAAGCACCCCAGTCCCCACATTTGGGGCTTTGCTTTGCTTAGATTTTCCAGTTTCTCCATTAGTTTTGAGTCACGACTTCACTGTGAAGTCCAGGCTGGCCTTGAACTCCAGGCCCTCCTGTCTCGGCTGCCTGAGCACTGGATTCCAGGCTGTGCCACCACTCGCTGCTTTGGTTCCTATTCTGAGGTCTTTCCTGGGAGCACCTCACTGGGGATCTCAGAGACTCCAGACTCCTATTCTGTGCGGTCACCTGCTTCTGTTGGGGACATGCTGTGCTCTGCCTTCATCAGAGCCACCCCAGGCCTCTCCAGGGCCCACTGCCATGGTCTCGCAGCCACGTAGAGAGGGTTGGAGAACCGCGTTGATTTGGCAGGACCCAGGGGGCACGGGGAGAAGCCCACATGGCAAGGGGGCTGGGGCTCAGAACACAGGACGGGGAACCTCCCCAGGCTAAGCACTCCGTGTGGCTGCTCCTTGGCCCTCTCAGAGCTGCGGGCCACCTCCTCCTCACAACCACATAGCTCCCCACACACAGAGTGACCTCCCCAGCACAAGAGGTAGCCTCTGGGTGGGGGGCAGCCTCGAACCTCTGCGCTAGATCCTGGCCCTCTCCTCCTTCCTCAGAGTGTCCCTGTTATTCCTGATTGGATGGGCTCATGTTCAGTTCTCAGAGTTCAGCAGTGACTCCCATGAGGTAGCATGGCACGTGCATGAGTAGTCAGTGACAGGCAGGGTGTAGATACATCCGAGAGTGCTGGGTGACATCGATGGAGCCACCTCTCTACCACAGACTTCTGAGAGCCTTCCCTGCACACAGGTGTGGAATCACCGACAGGAGGCTGCCTGTACCACATTTCCCAGCTGTATTTGGACACTTCTTCCTTGCAGAGCTGAGGCTGCAAGCTGGGGCCTTGCACATGCCAGGCAGGTGCTCCAGCATGAAGCCAAATGCCCACACCCAGCCGAAACTAGTGCATTCGTTCATTCAGCCAAGCACTGAGCCCCATGCTGGGCATGGACAGAGCAGGGAGTGGGGAAAATGAGACGTTACAGCCCCGGGAACTCACACTTCCCTGGAGAGCAGGCGCAGCTCCACTTTCCACCCTTTACTCAGTGCACAGGAGACTCTGGTTGGAGGTTAGCATGCAGGGTGCATGCCAGGGGACTCTCTGCAATTCAGTAGGGTGTGGGAATGGGAGGAAGGAGGGGATGTCTTGAAGGAAACCTCCTGGGCAACTGTGGGTCTAAGACACACTGCAGAGTGCTCCCGGGCTGAGGCAAAAGACCATGTCCCTAGGAGGGACAGCTAGGGCATCCTCTGCCCAAGAAAGAAGCAGAGCAGTGGCAAGGGGGGTCTCTCCTCCCCCAGGACAATGCCTGGAGAGGCCTGGGCAACCTCCCAGGAGCAGGATGGACCCTCAGTCCTGAGCAAGTCCAGGGCAGGCAGCTCTCTCCAAAGTTCTCAAAATGCTGACAGCAAGACAAGTGTGGGGAGAGGGAAGGTTTCAGCCCTGTAGTTCTTCAGCCCAAGTGCCCGCTTCTACAGCTTGGCCATTTCTTCAGCCTTTGTGGGTGTGCTGGCATGTAGCTCCGTGCTGGCATAGTATGGGTGAGGCCCTGAGTGTGAGCTCCAGCACCAGCAAGGAAAGAAAATGAAATACTCTGTGGGCTTTGGTGAGGTCGATCGTGTGAGTGCTCAGCACGAGGCTTCCTGGAGGAGGTGACACTTGAGCTGGGCAGCGGCTGCCTGGGAGGGTGGGGAGAGCTACTCAGAGAGCACCACAGTGGCTGGAGGCCTGCCAGAGCTGCCCTGGAAAGGGCCAAATGTGGTGAGGCTGGATGTGGCTGGGCTGCGGACCAGGCCAGGTCCCTGAGGGCCCTTAGGGTCACAGAGGCCCCAGGAAGTTTGCCTGGGTTAATGCATTTGACCTCATCTTGATCAACATGGCTCAAAGGTAAGGACCCTGCCAGCCTGATTTTATAGATTTTACAGAGAGGCTTAGAACCTGTCCCTGGCCACCCAGCTAGCAAGTGGCATCAGGCTATGTGGCTTCAGAACTTCAGCACCGCCTACCACAGAAGCACCTCAGTTCCATTGAACCTCAGGTCGCATCCTCCCCTGCCGACTAGGTGGCAATGCCACCAACCTAAAGTCTTGGAGACTCCAAGCTCTCGGAGGCGGCGTGTCTTCCAGGACAGATGGTGCAGCTGCAGCTGGTGCCAAGCCCCGGGGTGGTGGGCCGTGGGCCAGGGACATGGTTTGGCCTCAGAATATCATGGAGCAATTTGTGGCATCTTTGAGCTGCAATTGGAGCAGCTAAAAGAGGCAGGTGAGGGACACGAGGGTGGATTGGTGTCAGGCGTCAGGTGACCTACGGAGCAGGGAAGCCCCTGTTCCTCCACACTCCATTCTGCCTGCGCTGTATATTGCCTAGGCTCTAATGAGGGTGGATGGCCTGGCAAGGTCACCCAGGTCAGTTGTGTCGCAACCCCCTTTAGTGCCCCAGACCCACACCCTGCTAGTGTCCTGGCCTCTCTTCCTCCTCAGCCTTGGGGATTCTGTGCGCAGGCTCCATGCTCCCTCCACAGGAAGTGGCTCAGCCTGCCCTGAGTGCGGTCGGCCCCAGTTCTGCAGGCTCCCTGAGCCATACCTGCCTCTCAGCAGGGCTCTGGCCAGTGAGACCCATTGCTGTTCTGTCTTGTTTTGCACATGCTGTGTGCTGACTTAGCAGCTCATCTTCCTTGAGGCTTTGGCAAACAGGGACAGGGTGCTTCCATGTGCTGTTGGAGGTGAGCCACAGCCTGCAAGGACCTCGCTGCATGCAAAGGCTCCCTTGCAACTGGGAGAGAAAATGCTCTGGGAGCTCTCTCTCTCTGTCTCTTTCTCTGGCTTTTTCCATCTTCCTATTACACAGGGTCTCACTATGTAGCTGTCCTCAAACTCACAATGATCCTCCTGCCTCAGCCTCCCAAGTGCTAGGGTGACAGGTGTGCATCAGCACACCAGGTTGTCTTGCAAGAAAACTCAGGCGTGGCTTGAGCAAGCAGTGGGCACTCCAGGGAGAGAACCAGCCAGCATCTCCCGAGATCCCACCATGTTGGAACTTAGGGAGCTGGGAAAGAAAGCAACCCACTCACCTCCCTGGTGAGCAGCCGTGAGCCTACTGGTACAGGCTGAAAATCAAACATCCCACCCTCCCCCCCTCCATTAGCAAATGGGAGCCAGAGGTCTGAGCATCTCTTGAGAGGTTGACCATATGCAATATAGCAAATAAGGAGGGTTTCCTTCTACCATCTCTTTGAAGGCAAATACTGTTATCACTGTTTTGCTTTGTTCTACTTAATTGTATTGCTGTATTCAATATTCTGTTTTAGTTGGTTTTATGGTGTTTTGTGTTTGGCTTGATTTTGCTATACCTGATTGAAAGGACAACTATTGTGAAAATAACGAAATATACTGTGGTAGCTATGACTGTTATCCTGGTAACCTGCTGTGTCGTTCTGTACCAATTTCACTGCATTGTCTCAATTGGCTTTGTTCTGTCTTGTTCTGTTGTATTTTACTACCTTCAAAATAAAAAGAAAAAAGAAAAAAAGAAAATGCTCTTGGAGGCAAGGGCCTTCAAGGCCAGAAAATGACTTTACCAGGCTTGAATGGAGGCCTTGGAGGCCTGCTGTGTGCAAAACCCCTCCACCCACTGGGACTCCTACAACCTGCAGGAATGGATGAGGCTCGGAGTGGCCCAGGACCCTCCTGAGCTCACACACCAGCTGCAGGGAGATTTGAGCCAGTTGTGAATAATCCACACCCAGGTGCACCGAGAACATGGAGGGTGAGAGAACGCAGTGCTAGGAGGCTGAAACAAGACACAGTGTGGGAGGTGATACAGAGAGAACTGGCAGTGGGAGAAGAGATGACTCATCAGGACACATCATGGGTTACAAAACAGAGCTGGCTGCTGCCACCCGCTCGCTCACAAGTACTTTTTTCTCTCCCTTCCCTGCCCTTCCACTCTCTATTCCCTAATTGCTGAGAACATTCTGTTCTCATTGAAACTCTCAATGAACAGGGCAACTGGATTCTCTGGCAGACTAAGGGCCCTGGGCTGACTGGGATCACTGGCTCTGGGCTGGGGCCTCACACAGAACCCAGGAGCCGGATTAAAGGGCACACCTGAGCCCACTGAGGTGCCCTGAAAAGCTCTGGGCTTCCCAGAGGTTTGGGGCAAGCTCAGTCCTGAGCTTGGTTCCAGCCTCTGCAAGGACTGCTGCCAGCTCTGCAGATTCATCTCCCCAGTCCCCCTGGGCACAGCCTGGCCCTCTGGACTCACTGGCTGCCCTCACCCCAGCTGCCCCCGCTCTGCCCAGGCTCGGTTCCTGGGCTGATGCTGTGGGTCCCTCCTGGTGCAACCCAAATCCTCACACTGTGTCGCAGAGGCTGCCTGATGTGCCTGGGACCTCGGTACTGTGGTGACCTTAAAGAATGCCCTTGTTTGTAGGAGAGCCGGAAGCCCTGCTATGAAAGGGCTTGTGGCTGCAGGTCACCTGGAAACCTCTCTGAAAAAGTTTATTAAGGGGCGGGAGGGAGGGGGAAGAGAAGCAGATGTGGTAAAATGTTAACACTGTAAGGAATCTGAGTGATTCATACTGAACATTTTTTGGAAACTTTTCTGTTAGGTTGCAATGATTTGTAGGGTCTGGTGTGTGTGAAGCCCTGGATTCAGTCCAAACGAGAGAGACAGAGAGAGAGAGAGAGAGAGAGAGAGAGAGAGAGAGAGAGAGGGAGAGAGAGAGAGAAAGGAAGAAGAAGAAGAAGAAGAAGAAGAAGAAGAAGAAGAAGAAGAAGAAGAAGAAGAAGAAGAAGAAGAAGAAGAAGGAGAGGAAGGGAGAGGAGAGGAGAGGAGATCGGAAAAGATAAGCCTTAAAATAAAAATCATAGAAACAGAGGAGGGTGCTGAGTTTTAAAACCACAGCACAGTCAAGCCTCACATCTAGGAAACACCTTGGTCTGAGCTGGCCCCCAGCTCTGCTGTTCCCTCGCGCTGCGCTGATGGCTGCTTCCCAAGCAGATGCAGGGCACATGAGGATGGGCGGGGCTTACCAAGAGACCCCCCTCTGCTCGGTGCCGGGCTTCCCTGACCCAGCCTCCTAGGCTGCAGTGGACCAGGGAAGGAGGGGGTGCACCTGCATGCTGGGCCCCGGGTTCCCAGGCACGGCACTCCTCCCGGGACCCTACATTCAGGGCCACTGTCCAGAGCCCTGAAGAGGCCACGCCTTCCCAGTCCCTGACCTGCGGCAGCCCTCCCAGGAGTTGGGGCCAGGCCCTCTGAGAGCGCTGCCCCTCCCTGCGGGGATTAGAGATAGCAGGGGTGCAGTCATCAGGGGCTCTCTGCCTGAGGCGGGAGCCGTGGGAAGAGGGGTCATGAGGAGAAGCCCAAGCTTGTCATCTGTCCCTCCACCAGTGCCTTCCTGTCAGGTGACACCAGGTATTGGTGACACCACAAGACATGAAACAAAGCCCAAGTCCATGGGGCCTGTGTCCTAGCCCTCACCATGGGCTGTGATGCTCCTGCTCTGCTATGGCACCATGACTTAGACTAAGCTGGAGACAGGTAGAGAGTGAGGGTGGACAGGGCCTGGGGGGCGATGGCGACGTGCTCTCTCCTGAGTACCTGCTGGGAAGTGTTCTCAGGGACCACGAGGTCCTACGCTACACAGGGCAAGGCCTGCCCACAGGCCACAAAGGGGACAGTGGGGGAAGATGGTCCCGGCCGAGAGCAGCCGTGCGAAGGCCCTGAGGAAGGGCACAGGCAGAGCATGGCAGAAATGACAGTGAGATCCACGTGGGGAGAGCCTCACCTGCAGCGTGGCTTCCCTCCCAGCTCCTAACCCTGCTGTGGTCTTTTCCAGAACCTCCCCCTCCTGAGGCCACCAAGGGGTGACTGTCGGGACTACCTCCAGAGCACACAAAAGACACCTCACTTTCAAGATCCTCGGGATAGAGCCAGGGCCTCGCACCTTCTAGACAAGGGCTTCACTGCCAAGCTGTGAGTGTGCTGTGAATTCCCAGTCCGGAGTCCAAGGATGTGAAGATGGATACCAGGAGACGGGTGAGTGCCAAACACGCGTTTCACAGTATCCCAGTGGGCTTTGGTAAGAAGACTCCTTCACTCTCTTGAAGAGGCCTGGACGTTGTTTTATGATGATGAGCCTGGAACGCTTTCCCACCGAGCCAGCTCCCACACCCGTGGTTCCTTTGTTGGGCCCCAGTGGCTCTCCTGTTGTGTCCAAGTGCCACGAGAGACAAGGACAATTCTGCACCCTGCCTGGCGTGGATCCCCTTACAGCCCTGTCAGGTGGGGTGTGACACCGGCCCAGTTGGCAGGAGGGGAAGGTGGTCAGGGGAAGGGGCACAAGCTCAGGTGCTCGCCTCACAGGTGAGTGCCATGTGCTTTCCAGTGTCATCACCTTGAAACCGGGCCGCTGTCCTTGGGAAGCAGGTGCGATTGTCTTTATTGAATGGCCTCAGAGCCCAGGGCCCAGAGAAGCACACACAGGTGGATCTGGCCCAGTCCCTTAGCTGGCCCAGGTGTGGGGTACAGGTTCCACAGGTGATGTCTGGGTGAGTGCTCCTGGGCTGGGCACCGTCCTCCCTCCCCTCGCTCCCATCCAGGGGAGCCTCCTCATTTTGAAGCCCTCATGCAGAGCAGCATGGGGGAAGAAGAACCATAACGAAGTGGTCTTTGCCTGGCACGGAGACCCGGAGTGTGCCATGGAGATGGGCGAGGTTCAGGGCAGGAACCGCATCTCCTTGTTCTTACGGCAGCCATGTGACCCAAAAGCAAGTGCTGCCACAGCCAGCTTATGGAAAGAACCAGAAGACAAGCAAGTGCAGGAAGAGGAGGAGAAGCAGAAGTGCCTGGACCCCAGGAGCTGCCCGCTGCACTGGTCACACCCAAGGGCAGATCCTGCTCTTGCAGAACGGTATGTTTCATTGACTGATTTCTTCTTCTTTGGTCAGCCTGTCTTACTGTGCCATCTAACACACATACAAAAATGGATCCCAAACAGGAACACAGTTCAGTGACTTATCACAAAGCAAACATCCATGAAGTCACCACTTAGTCCAGAATTAGTCACCACTGTGTTCCCTGGAACTGTGACCTGCTCAGCCTACTCTCATGACATTCAGGTACTCGAGACCTGGCCCTTCCACCAGCTGTCCCCCTTGGCATCTTTAGACACCACCTTCGGTGGCTCGTTCACCAGGCTGCGCCATGGCTCAGCTCCGTCCTGTCCTGTCCTGTCCTGTCCTGTCCTGTCCTGTCCTGTCCTGTCCGGGAGTCATCCTTCTGGCACAGTTGACACTCGCTGCTTCACCAACATTTAAGGGGTGAGGGTAGACTGGGGTCTGGTTCCTCCAACCCCAGCCGCACCTTCACTGCAAAGCCCTGAGGTCGTTCCTGGGACTGAGGCTCCTGCACTTGGAATCCTCCCAGGTCTCACTGTGTACCTCTTTATATGACTGTCCACCTGAACCCCCTATCATTCTCTTGTACCCTTTATTAATGTAACAAGCTGGCAAACATCAGGGAAACATTCCTCTGAGCTCTCAGCCTAGCAGATCGCTGAATCTGAAGAGGGATGATGTCACCAAGAATGGATTTGTAGCCAAATCTGGGTCATCTGGAAACACCACTTGCAACTGGCATCCAAAGTAAGGTGACAGTCTTACAGCACTGACCCGTTAACCCTTGGGGCTGACCCTGACTCCAGCGGGGTGGCCCTAACTCCCAGTGGGTGTCCAGAGAGCTGGAGAATCGGCTGGTGTGGTATGTGAAGTACAGAGCAAGCGGCATGCACCTCGGGACATGGGCAGCTGGGTTTCTTTTCTGAACGGATGGGCCTCCGCATCACCTGAGCCCTCAGGCGTGCGGCTTCCTTTCTGTGGACCTCAATTTCCCCAGTAGCAGCAACAATAACAATGCCAAGAGAGTCTGGACCAGCTCAGTGCCCACCTCTGCCACACAAGGCCCTTTCAGAAGGCTTTGGCCCTGCTGCATCCCACTCTAGCCCCTGAGAACAGCTCTGGGGTTCTTTTTTCTATTTTTTTGTGGGGTTTTTGCAGTACTGGAGATGGAACCGCAGGCCTCTCATGAGTACCCTACCACTGAGCACCACCTGCTAGCAGCCCTTTTTATTTTAAGACAGGTTCTCACTAAATTGCTAAGTTGTCCAAGGTGTCCTCAAACCCGAGAGCCTCCTGACTCAGTCTCACAGGCCATACCACAGGTGCAGAATGCGCTTCTAAGGCCCATTTCCTTCTGTGATAACTTTGGAGGAGCCGGTATGCAGCATGCGGGCCAGACAGCTCCTAGGTCCCATGCAGCAGGGCTTCTCCAGGACTGTAGGACCTGGTTCTGGCTGCGGTCCTGCCACATAGCTGTGTCACACAGGACTGGTGTCCTCCCACCCAGTCTCCATTCGATTCTGTGCCAGCCTTTCAGGCCGGAAGCCAGGGTGTGCCCTCGGTCCTGGCCGGCAGTGGGCCCCTGTGTGTGCAGCCCAGCGCCAGCTCTGTTTTGCATTCAAACACTCGGTCAAGGGGTTTTGGAAACCTGCAGGCCCTTTTGTCTTCCCCAAAACAATGCAATTTTTTTCTTAAAGGTAACAGGGTACCCTCAGGTCTATCAGGCAAGTAGGGTTCACATGAAGATTCTGAAAGAAGCAGGAGACTGGTCAACCCCTCCTAACTCTCATCTTCTCCAGCAACTCCAGAGTGCGAGGTCGGCAGGAGAAACCAGCACTGCAGCACCTGACACGCTGCGCTGGGCTCAGAGAGACGACATGTGCGACCCCGAGGGTCAGCCCACTGCTCACCCTCCTTCCCTCACTTCCTTCCTCCCTTCCATGCCATTGAGGCAAACAATGCCGGAGCTGGAGCTGGACCAGTGCCCATCCACCCACTCGCCCAAGCTGCTGGTGGGGACATGCGAGTGTCCCCTGCCTGACATCACTGAGTAGCAGTTACAGGAACCACTCTACTCCCAGGCCCGGCCCCAGGAAGCACCCCTTGTCCCTCATCCCTTCCTTCATCTGAAAGAAGCAAAGAGGGCCGTGTGGCTCAGAGGCCCCCCCAATATCAGAACTACACAGTGGAAGGAGTGGGGCCCCTGAATGACTTCCCGGAATGCAGCCTGGCTGCTCACATTGGCCTGCGATGTGAGGGAGAGATAAACCTGTGTCATGTGCAGCTACAAGCATTTGTGTAGTTTTGCAGGATGCAGTGCTCAGCCAGCTCCCCCAGCCCCAGGTCCCACAGCTGAAGATTCAACCAATACAGGATGGAAGACAGCGAGAGGAAAGATTATATTGGTACTGAACAGGCAGACTTTTTATGTCATCATTCCTTAACGAACACAGTTACAGACCGCGGACTTGGTATTCGGTGTCACGAGCCCTCTAGGGATGATCTAAAGTACAGGAGGATGCAGGGCACAGGCAGTTGTGGCTCCATTTTCCATAGAGGACTTCAGCACAGGTACTCTGGTGCCTGTGGGGGATCCTGGCACCAATGCCCAAGGATACTAACCCAATGTGGCCATAACACAAGAATCTTTCATGATTCCCAGACTGTTTCCAACTTAACATCTTTTTCTAATAATGATTATCATAGTGATATCATTGCTTGAGAGCCTTATGAGTTTTTTTTTAATGTCATTTGTTGGGAACACTTTACAGACAGTCTAATTAATGTACAGACCCATGCTTCACTCTCCGAAGTCTCTAGTAACAAATAAAACAGTACCCAAAATACTACTTAGAATGCGTGCTGCCCAGCGCTTTTGCGGTCCCTCTCCTAGGGTCATATTTATTCCAAAACATAGATATCTCTCCCCATGGGGCCTGGGGGACAAAGCCAGCTAAGGGTCAGGACAAGGCTGGGGAGGTGCCTCCTGAGTCCTGAGGTGCACAGGGTCACTGCTCAGTGATGGTGACACCACAGCTGGGAAGAGGGAAGTGAGGCCAGTTCCAACTGGCCAGTCTTTGGGGCAGAGTTTTCAGGACAGCCATCATGGAGATTCCAGAGCTGATGAAAACATCAGGCTCTGTCTTGATTATGTTGTTGTTGTACATACTAGGAAATGAACCCAGGGCCTTTGCACTGAGCTACATCCTCCAACCCATTTTTCTTATTTTGAGACAGGGTCTCACTGAGTCATTAAATTTCCCCAGGTTGGGCTCAAGCTTACAATCCTCTTGCCTCAGTCTCTTACAGTGTTGGGGTTACAGGCACACAAGAGCAGCTGGCCACTCTTCGTGATCTCTTCATGTGAATAATTCTTATTCATAGTATTCTGCCGCAGTAGGGATGACTAGTCCTCTTTTTAAAAAAGAAAAGGACCAGTGATTCAGGGAGATGCAAAAGCCAGCCGCTGTGAGGCATCTGAGCCAGGGCCTCCCTGCATCATCAGCTGGGCTCTGAGCTGTACAGAATCAAGGGACCCAGAAGGACAGACACTAGAGGAAGGGATACCATGCAGGCTTGGGCAGCAAAGTGGGCGGCAGCCTGCAGAACCTGGCACCCGGGGTGAGCAGGAGGCTGAAGCTGTCCAGGGCCATTAGCAGGGCTGCCGAGGGGTGTGGAGCTCTGGGGAAGATGCCAGGCAGTGACCTGGAGACCCCTGGGCAGGGCCCAGCCAAGGGCTCACTTAATGGCGAGCGCCACCCGAGTCCCAGTGTGGCACTCGAGGCAGTGCTGGGAGGGGGAGAGGGGCCTAACACGCCCCTCCTGAGAGGCTCCTGCCTCCTTCCCGGCCAGGACCAGCACCTTATCCAGGACATGTCTACACCACATCTTCAGCCCCTCCGCAACCTCCCCGGAGTCACATGGTGCAAGGCCAATGACAGCACAGGACAGGCACAAGGCAGAACCTGGCTCTGCCTGACCAGGTGCATGGCCCCAGGAAGCTTCCTCACAGCTGCTCAGCCTCAGCCTCCTGGTGGGCAGAAAGAAGCTTTAACAGGCTAATGAGATCCCAGATCAGAGAAGAAAGCTTTCCCTGTCCCCTCCTGGGTTCAGAGAGGGGGACTTGTGAATTGAGGCGACAAGGCTGGAGATACAGCTCAGTGGCCCAGCACAGTGCCTGTGTGGCAAGCATGAGGTCCTGAGTTTGATTCTCAGTGAGAGAGAGAGAGAGAGAGAGAGAGAGAGAATGGGAAAGGGACAGGGACAGGGACAGGGACAGGGAAAGGGAAAGGACAGCTCTTTATTAACATATGTGTGTGCAAGTTTACATAAAAAAACGTGACTCATGAACTTGATTAAATCAGGACTTACAAATCATCTTTCAAGGGGGAGGGAGGAGGAGAAGAAGGGTGCTTATTGGAAAACAAGTTACTTTTAGAGATGATAAAGGGCCCTAGGATGGGGGGGGCATTCAGGGCGGTGTCTGTCTGGGAGATTTCTTGTCCCACGCTGCCTTCCTGGCTCCTTGCTGTGCCAGCAGGTGCTGATGACAATGGAGATGACAGTGCACAGTGGTGCAGAGACTGCTTTTAGGAAGGTAAGATAAGAGAGGTACCGGCTGTGCAGGGCAGGTCCTGCCAGAGGAGCTCTGCCAGGCGCTCTCCTCAGCCACGCTGGGGCAGACACTTGGGGCCTCCCCTGCAAGGTGAATGCCACACCCTGAGCTGCGCCCCAGCCTCCCCTGGGCCTTCTACGGCTGACCCTTCAGTGGCCCTTTGCCCAGGCCTAGGACCCCTTCCTCACGCTCCCCACATCCCAGCCATCTGTCCCTGTTCCCTAGTCCTCTGTGCTTGGGGCCAGGCTGACACACTCATCCTGTCCCATCGGGACACAACAGCCTGTTCACAGCCAGGTGCCCCTTCCCTGGGGCAGATGGGCCTCATCTCTCGCTTGCCAGTCACCAACTTGCCATCATTTACTCATTCGTGAGACACTCTTGGCAGGCCTCTCCCTGCCAGGCCTCGGGCTGACCCACCTCTGCTCCGGGAGCTCTGCTGCTCAGTGAGAGAAACAAACAAATGCATAATCACAACCTGGACATAGAAGCCAGGGGGCCCAGAGCAGGTAGGCAGGGTGGGGGGCCTGGGGGCCAGGGCAGGGGGAGACAGCTGTGTTGGTGCCAGGATAAAGGGGAAAAGGGAGGGAGCAGAGACAGAAGGAAGGACAGAACTGCCCTCCACACACACACTTTCCTCCTTTCTGCCAGCACCTGGGCCCCACCCCACCCAGTCAGCCTTGAGGGTTATCCCTACAGCTGGTCCTGCCCATCGGCCTTTTTCCCTGGCAGTTGAGTTTAAATATTGATCCTGCCCAATGAAGGAGGGTTAAAATTCAACCCTGCCAGCTCTGGAAGCCAAAGCAGCAGGAAGCTGCGAGGGCTGGAGAGCCAGCACTCAGCTGGAGCTCAGGCTGGCCCAGGCCCTGCCCTGGGGCACCTCCTGGTCCCACCTGCCCTCACTCACCAGGGTGCGGCCATGGGAAGCCTGCACTGCACCAGCCACCGCTCAGGGGAGGACTCTGCCTGACATCCTAGAGCCACCCAGCCTGTAGGCCGGCCCTCCCCGATTCCTTCAGGCAAGTGGTCTGGCTCTTCTGAGTCAGCTCCCAAGGCCTGTTCCGTCTGAGGTCTCTAGCCCACCTCACAGAGCCCTGAAAGTGGGAGTCCCACCCGATGGCCACCCTGGTCCTCCCTGTGGGCTACCACAGGCAGGGGCAGCACAGCCTCAGCGTCCCTGCCTGGAACAGGACCTCCCTCTGCATCCCCAGGGGCCCAGCTCCACTCAGCACCCCTGAGCTGAGGATGGGATCCCACTGCTGAGCTGCAGCTCCCCAGTCTCTGGATGACCCTGATCTGGGCAGTCACTTAAGCTGCCCAGCTAATTCTCTGGCCCTTTTCGTTCTGTTTTGCAGGCGTGGAGACCAGGTGGGGAGCTCAATTCTGCTAAGCCCTACTGTGCCACAGAGCTGCCGCCCAGCCCTGCAGTATCTCAGCAGTGCTCCTGGACTCTGGTGCCTCTGGCCACAGTACTGTGTCAGAGGTGCAAACCATGGATAAAAGCCTCCTTGGGCTGGGGAGGAGGCTTATGGCAGAACCTACCTGGCATGCGCAAGGCCCTTAGTTCCATTCCCAGTACTACCAAAAAAAAAAAAAAAAAAGTAAATAAACAAAATATATTGTGAATTACTCATTAAAAAAAAATACAAACTCTTCGTCTCCTACCGGCTTGCTGTGAGCCAAGGCCATTGAAATTTTAACTAAGTCCACTTAATGGGTATAATAATCCTGTGAGGCTGGCAGAGTACTGGTCCCATTTGAGGGATAAGGATAGCAAGGCACAGAAAAGTTAAGTAACCTTGTCCAGGGTCACCAAGCCAGGGGCCAAGTGGGAAGCCAGGTGTTGTTACCCACTGTAGCGTGTGGATCTCAGGCTAGCAGCATTAGCACTGTGGGCTGAGAGCCATTCAGCAATAGAGTCTGAGGCTCTGGTATGAGGCTGGCACCTAGGAAACTAGCCATGCAACGCTTCGTGAGGCAGCTCAAGAAGCCAGCACAACACTTCAGCCAATCCATGCGACTGCTCTGGGAAGCTTCTCAGCAGCATTTCAGCTTAAGGAGTGTTTGCTGGGACAGCCATGGGCATGCTCAGGTCCCCCACGGGAGGCAGCTGGATTAGGCTGCTCCTCAGTGGGGTCCAGCTGCCACATTGGGCATTGGCTGATGGGAGGGAGGGATCTGCTGTCTCAGAGCATTGTGGGAACTCAGTCTCCATCACCAGGATGTGTCCAGGACGTACCTATGGGTCCCTCAGATTGTTCCAGGGTCCCTCAGGCCCAGAGGCTGTGCAGCCAGTGGCTCAGAAAGAAAGACCAGGTGCAGGCCTCTCCTCTGCACTGTCCCCAGGGCTCTCCTAACTCCACTCTGAGTTTTAGATCCTAATTGCACTGCTTTACACTGAATGTTCATGTTGCCCTAAATTCATGTCGATGTCACTGGATTAGGGGATGGGCTCTGGGGGGCACCGAGGTCCTGCTGGTGGAGCCCATAGGAATAGATTAGTGTCCTGATAGAAGAGGACCAGGGAGCCCATTTACCCACGGGACGACAATGCTGAGAGGACGTCTCTGTGACCTGGGTAGTGGGCTCACGCCAGACGCTGAACCACCAGGGCTTTGAGCACAGACAACCTGTAGAACTGAGAGAAAATCATTTCTACTGTTTCTAAGTCTCCCGTTTGTGGTATTTTGTGATAGCAGCCTGCACCAAGATGCAGCTGAGGCTCCTTCTCAGTACAATGTCAAGAGCTGTTTCCCACTGTGCTTAGAACACAAATCTGAACAGCACTGCACATATGCCTACCCATGCACACCCATGCATGTGTACACACACGTGCACATACATGTATGGTACGAAGGCCTCAAGTCAGTAGCACCACAGAGCAGGACTTAGCCCACCAGTGGGCCAGGCAGTCTCCTTGGTAGGTTAGGACCTGCATTCCTAAAGAAAACAGTCCAAGAATTTTGTGAAACTCCTTGTATGGAAGAGTGTACTGTGACTTTGACAGCTCCTGGGATCGCTGGGTTCTCTGACTTGACCCCTGACCACTCACATCTCCCACAGTGTCTCATTCAGTTCCAAAGACCTGCCTTTGGGGTGCTGGGCAATACCCAATTCCCTACTCCAGGCTCTGTCTGGGCTGCTCCACTTCCCTGGGAGCCCCATCCCTTGCTGCCACTGGGCTTCCTCTTCCCCCATGTGGTCTTGTTTCAGCCCCCAAAGGGTGCAGGGCAGGGGCATCCTGTGTCCCATGGAAGACAGAGTCAGCAAGGGCCCAAGGCTAAAGCCCACTTGGGGCTCCCTCTTCCCACCCAGCTTGTGTGGATATCTGCTGGGTGCAGGGCAGGGGAGTGCGGGAGCCCTGCGGTCTGGGTAGGAACGTCTCTGAGCAGGGCGGGGGCTACCAGTTGGCACAGCTGGACTGGGGGGGGGGTGTCAAGACACCATCCCTGGCCTTGGCAAGTGGCAAGGGGCTGTGGGGTCACATGGCCAGTGTGACAGACAGTGTCTGGCACAGCCCACCTCCTGATCACACTAAAATTCATGGCAACTTGTTTAGGATGGGCTACTATTCAAACCAAACCAACCAAACAAAAACAAACATACACAGAAAATAAAAAAGTGGTGGTGAAGAAGTGAGGAAGTTAGAGCCCTTCTTGAGCATGGCTGGTGGGAACATACAATGATACAGCCACTCTGGAAAACAGTATGGCACTTCCTTTAAAATATAAAAATAGGGGCCGGGGATTTAGTTCAGCGGCACAAGTGCCTGCCTGGCAAGTGCAAGGTCCATGAGTTTGATCCCCAGTACCAATAAAATAAAATAAAATAAAATAATAGAAAGTAAGTTCCATATGCTACAGCCATCCCATTGTAGATTTCTACCCAAGAATGGAAGCAGTCTTCACACACCCATACACATAGCAGCATTATCATCATAGCCAGAGGACGGAGGCCAGGGAGCCACTGATCAATGAATATACAAAATGCTGCCTAGTCACACGAGAGAATATTGTTTAGCCTTGAAGAGGTGAAGAGCCTGATGATACCTGCTACAAATTAAGGCAGACAGGAAAAGACAAATACTATACAATTCCATTTAAATCACGTAACTTGGGTCATCAAACTCCTAGGGACAGAAAGTAGATGGTGGCTGCCAGGGGCTGGAGGAGGGGGAGTGAGGGGTTAGGGTCCCATAGGTGCCGGGTTTTACTAGTGCAAGATGAGGACGGTATTAGCTTCCCAATGGGAACAACAATGCCACCAACTGTACATCTAACAATGGCAAAGATGGCGAGGTTTATGTTCACAGCTGAATAAGCAAAACGACTCCAGGCCTGAGCCAAGGGGTTTCTGTCAAATGAGTTTTATTTGCAATCTGAGCAAAGCGCAGACTCCACCTGATACAGACTTCTCATCTGTGTATCACACAGGAACAAGAACGTACCCTTCATTTCAGGTACAGAAACAACCTGGTAGCATGGCAATTTAGGTCTCAACAGCCACCTCCCCATGACTTGTCACCCTCACTTCACCTACCTGGGTCACCCCAATAGACAACCCCACCACCCTTAAGAAAACTCAGCCAATCTAGAGGGAGGTAGGCAGGATACATCTGAACAAAGAAACTGCTTCAAAGACGTGAACATTAGCGGCTTCTGGGCAGTGAGGAGGCTGGTGGGAGGTGCAGACAGGCCCTTTGCATCTGTCTCTAACAGCTGAGCCGCACGAAGCTCTCCCCACGGGGTGCACCCAGAAGTGGGGTTTTCTACTTGTGGCATCACGTCAGTGCATTCTAAAGCATTTCCAAATGCAAGATTAGGGGGTGCTCAGCCTGCGGCCATTACGGGGCTCTTGGCCTATCCCAGACTCCTCCATGTCAGCTTCCTCACCTGGGAACCTGGACTTTGAGGGACTCATCCCATGGATCTGGAGGAAGCGTCCAGTGACAGCTGAGCAGAAGGGGACAAAATTCAGCCCATGGTGGGGGACCAGTCAACAGCAGTTGCTACACCCCATAGTGATGCAGGATGGAGCTGCACTACCATGGCCGGCTCTTAAGGGTGACCTGAGCTGTACACAGGGGATGGGCAAGCCATAGGGGACAGGGCTGCCTCATCCAGACATGGGGCCATGTCCCTCAGAACCAAGGGTTTCCACCGTCAAGGGAAGGTGCAGGCCAAGACAGGAGCCTCCCACAGTCACACAGCGGGACACATAGGGAGAGGTTCGCAGAACCCAGACAAGCTAAAAGGTCCTCTGCATTCCCACTGAGAGAAAGGGAGGCTCAGAAGCCCTCAGGACAGCTCCCCGGCACACAGAGCCTGAGCTGCAGAGAACATCTGAATGCATCTCCTGCTTTGGAGCTTACTCGAAATGACAGTCCTTAACATCTGGGGTTTTCCCTTTAAATAATTCAGCAGAACTAGAGGGTGACAGAGGTCTTGTTCAGTAGTCACTAAATTTTCTCTGTCTAGGGTTAAAGAGTAAATATTTCAGGCTTTAAGGGCCCACAGCCAAAACTGATAACTATATTGGCACGAGAGAACAAATTCCCACAATTTTGTTGGCTTTTCAGGAAACCCAGCACCTCATTCATGCTAGGCAAGCTCTCTGCTACTGAGCTACAGCCCCAGTCCATACAATTCAACTGATGCAAGTCAAACCGTAATAACTGAGTACGTCTTTTTGGTGATACAAGTCTACTAGTGAGAAGACTGTGTTTTTTTTTTTAGCAGGTATGGGGTCGAATAGCATCTCCATTACCTGGGTTGAAAGACAATGTTCCCTATCATCAAATCAATGGCAAGGTCAGACCGAAAGCTGGGTCTGCCCCCATTTACCAACCCCGATGATAGAGGACAGATACTGTAACTAAAGCTGGGCAATGGGAATGGGGTGATTGCACTCGGCTTTTAGATCAGGACCTGAAAATGATAGAGGCTTCCCTGTCCCCTGCCAGCCACCTCAGCTCGCCTCGGGTGAAAGGCATAAAGACCATTTCACACTGGCCCTTTGGAGGAGCAATTTGGAGGCCCAAGCCCAGCTAGTGACCGCCTCTCCTCACCATAAGCCATCAGTGTAGCTCAGTAAATCCACACCTCAGAGCTATCTCCTGAGAACACCGTCTCTACGAGGCCCTGTATGCCACAGGCAGGAGAGCAGGTTCAGCTTGGGCCACTGGCACAGAAGCTGCCACTCAGATCTGTTATATGTTACCCACAGGTGGCTTAGGTGCAGAGCTGGAAGGTGAGTGGCCGGCCACCAGCCCCCACTGCCCTGCTGTCTCAAAGGGGGAAATGGGAACAGGGCAGTCAGAGAGAAGGCACTGACATTTCTTACTGGCCAATGTGATTAGCAAGGTAACAGAGTGCACCCTGAAGGGGAAACGGCTGCCAGGAGGTGGCCACGTGGAAGGCGGCTCTGGGTCTTTGTTCCTGGGGTGCTGGTCAGGTGCAGCTGCCCAGGCACTGCTTGCACTCCCTGAGGAGCTGACTTTGGGGTGTGCACCCTTTGGGCAATAGCACCTTTGCAAGCCTCATGAACAGAGCCTCTCTGCTCCAGGAGCAACCTGTGAGATCAAAGGGAATCACCCAGCACCCAGGGATCTGTGTTCCCCAAACCCAGAAGAAAGAGCTGTATGCCCAGGGAACCACAGTCAGTGCCATACCACACTCAGGAGCTCACCTGTGCGCACAGACACACGTGTGTAAGATACAGCTAACAGAAGATCCTTGGGGACCCTGCTGGGTGCGCCAACAGTTGGGAGCTAGAGCTGATTCCTAAAGTTGTGACAGGGATGACGTGACTCAGGTCAGGATGTTTGCAAGCTTGCAACATAAGAGCGCTGGAGTACCCTGCACACCAGGGTGAGCACATGGGCTGGTCACCCACTGTACAGTTTCGATACAGGGGACAAGCAGTGGGAAAGTCCTGGCACCCCTCAGGCTTAGTATGAGACCGTGCCCTGTCTGGGTTATTTTCTTTTGTGGGAAGAAGTTATTTTCTTTTGTGGGGAGGACGGTCCTGGGGAACAAAGCACTCTATCAGGACCAAGCACTCCACCACTGAGCTGAATCACCCACCGAGCACCCAATCTGTATTTCCAAGCAGAGGAAACAGAGACAGAGGTGAAAGGACTCATGCTCAGCACGAGCGGGGCCAGCAGCGTGTCCAGGACCCTGAGCCATGGCCTTGTCCCTCCCCCTGCACCTTGGGCAGTGCCAACATTAGATTCCCCACTCCTCTCTCAGCAAGCCTGGGACTTTCTCCCTCTGTTCCACAGACAACAGGAAAAGAGCCTTTTCCATTTATTCGACCAACTTGTTAAGGATTTTCAAGGCTTCAGTGGCTCAGAGCAGCCCCACAAGCAACGATGGACTTGGAAATCTGTGACACATTGCAGGACTCCAGCCTGTTCCCAGTAAGGCCCTAAGTTAACAGCTCTGTTCAAGGGGCTGAGGCTGACTGGGCAAGGGGCCACTGGGGCAGTGGCCACCCTTTGCCTAAGACTCCAAGCCAGGACTTCGATCTCCCACCCCACCCTCCCCCTTTCAAAGGTGTACGCCCCTTCCCCCAGCAAATCCTACTGTACCCCACTCAACAGCCTCTGTCTGCTTCTTCAAAGTGCAACCTGGTAAAGGGAAGATTTACCCTGACCTTGCAATCTGGGCTGGCCTGCTGGCCTAATGGCAAAGAACTCAGCTTTGGCTTCCAGTTCCAGATGGTGGCCTGGGTTGGGAGATGAGCAGGGTTGAAATACATGGTGTTATCTTTTTCTGGGTTCACTTTTAAAAGAAGCCAAGCCTAGAGCACAGAGTGTAGATGGCAGAGAAGACCCTGCCAAGAGCTTCCTTGCCCACCAGGCCCGGCCTCTGCACTCAGAGCTCCCAGGACAGAGTAACTGGACAAGAATGCTATGACTTTTCTATACATTAATACATGAAAAATAAAACCAAAAGCTTTAGCTAACCTGACTGTCATGGAAGGGAAAGCTGCTGACATACTTCGGTCCTAAATTACTATTTGTCCACTTTGGGTATTTCTCTTCCTTTGCAAGCTATAAGATTTAACTAGAAGGCGAAGGAATATTGATAGCAGCGCGCATGTAAGAGAACGGAAGACTCTATAAACAGTGATCTTCTGGTAATCACTTTATTAGACCTTCTTTTGGAATTATGAAGTAAAAACACCAAGCTCTCACATTTCTCTGAATTAAAATGTAGCCTGTTGTCACTCGGCCTGGGTAGTGGTATCACCTCGGTGTGATGGCTACAGATGCCCTGAAGGACTAAGGGTCAAAAACCAAGGGCAGTCCTGCTTCTCCCACTAAAAGGAAGCGTGACCTTGAGTGAATTATTCCACTGCCCCATAACTCAGTTTCCTCATGATTCAAACAAAGAGAACCAAGTGGTCTTGACCTTTCATCAGGACTAGGAGGTGGTGCCAGAACACAGTGACACAGACCCAGTATTGTTGAGACAGGTAAAGAGAGAGCAAAAGAACACAACAGCAAAGCAGTTGTAAAAATAGTGGAGCCAAAAACAGACCAAGAGGGAGAAAGGCGAGCTTTCCAATTGCAGCACTGTGCCCCACAAAGAAAGATCCGGCAAGAACCAGGGTCCTATAACAAGGGTGCCAAGACAACTCCATGGAGAAAGAATAGGTTTTGCAATCACCACAGTACATGTGGATATCCAACACTAAAGAATAAGGCTGGACTCCTACTCCACAACATGTGCAAAACCGAACTCAAAATAATCAAAGACTATTGTGAGAATTAAAACTACAAAAAATCCTTAGGAGAAAATATAGGCATAAATCTTCCTGACCTTGGATAAGGCAGTGATTTCTTAATACGGCATCAAAAGCACAACCAACAACAAAAATTGGTAACTTGGTCATCACCCAAGTTAAAATCTTTTGTGCTTCAAAGGAAACTATTAAGAAAGTAAAGTTAGCCGGGTGTGGTGGCTCACGCCTGTAATCCCAGCACTCAGGAGGCTGAGGCAGGAAGATCGTTGTGAGTTCAAGACCAGCCTAGGCTACAAAGTGAGCTCAAAGCCAGCCTGAACTGCATAGAGAGATCCTGTCTCAAAAAGACAAAAAAAAAAAAAAAAAAAAAAAAAAAAAAAAAAAAAAAAAAAAAAAAAAAAAAAAAAAAAAAAAAAAAAAAAAAAAAAAAAAAAAAAAAAAAAAAGTAAAGTTAATACATGGAATGGTAAAAAATTTTACAAAGCATATATCTGATAAAATTTTATAGCGCATATACCAACAACTCATACAACTCAGTATGACAACCTGATTTAAAAATGGTAATGGGCCTGAACAGACATTTTCCCAAAGAAGGTACACAAATATCAGTAACCACATGAAAATCCAGCAGGAAAATGCAAATATACATGATGAGATACCACTTAACACTTGCTAGGATAGCATGATAAAGAAAGATAACACCAAGTGTTGGTGAGGATGCGACTATGATTGGGAATATAAAATGCTACAGCTACTGCGGAAGACATCCCACCAGTTGTGTCAAAAGTTAAACGCAGAGTTACTATTATGAACAGGTAACTCCACTCCTATTATATTTCCAAAAGAAATGAAAATACATGTCTACAAAAAAACTTGTACAAATATGTTCATAGCAGCATTACTGATAGAAATGTAGAAATATCCAACATGTAGAAATATCCAAAATGTCCATCAACTGAAGTGGTACATCCATGTAATGAAATATTATTTGGTGATATAAAGAAATTAAAGACTAGTACAGGTTCAATGTGGTTGATGCTAGGAAATATACTAAGTGGAAAAAGCCAGTCATAAGAGGCAATATTTATGACTTCATATGCACAGAATGTCCAGAACAGGGAAATCTACATAAAAAGTAGATAGATGGTTTCTTAGGTCTGAGGCAGTTGGGGATAGACAAGGGACACAAGGTTTCTTTTGGGGAGCAGAAAAATATCCTGAAATTGATGCAATCCCATGGATCTACTCCAAACCACCACACTGTACTTGATTAGTAGGGAATCTGTAAATTATGTCAATAAAGCTATTAACCCAAACCCTCTTTCTCTCCTAAAAGAAGACAAAAAGTCAGGACCTATCTTCACTGCTCAGGAGCACCATGGCTCTTGATCCAGTATAGTTACTGACGGATCCCATTACTCTCTAAGGGATCCTAGTATGTATATCATATGGTTGGCTTTGCCTCTCTGGACCTCAGTCTCCACATATTCTGACAATCTTTGAGCCTAGCATTATGCTGTATCCCACAAAAACTCCATATTAGAAGCTGTAAAATCCTACTCTGGTGGCCACGGGGTTCAGCAAAGATTGCAAGATGAACCCAAATTAGCAAAGAGCTGAAGCCCCAGGCTCATACTGATCACTGGATCTTAAGTCCCAGAGGGAAGACAGAGACTAATTCTTGAGTCTGTCATAGTCACTGCTCCTATTTCCCCACAGTTAAGAAAGGTGATCCAATCTTTCTAATGCAAAGTACCCTAAACATATCCCCTATAAATGAAAAAAGATGAAAAACTCAAAGAGCCCCCCCCACCATAGAAAAACTGGTGTCCTTAAGAAGCTTAGTAAATTTACCAGTGGTTAATCACAGACTTCTCTACATGGGATTTTGTAAGTCCATTCTAGAGTCTGATACTATGATGGTCAAGGTCATCTGATGATACAGTGGAATGCTTATTTCCTAGTCCTCCTTACTCATGCTTGCCTAAGAGATAAAATTATGCCAAAGTAGGTCAAGAGAAATCACCTGTTTCTCAAACCTTCTCTACTTATAAAAATATGCCTGAAAAAAGTCTTTATATTCCCACCCACCTCCCAACTTCTAGACAGCGTCAGATTAGCATCCACGAGACAGGTCAGACACGTACACTGCAGTCCATCACGTCACTGCACAGACACAGGTACATCTCTGGGATTTGCAGTGACGGATTCTTAGAAACATGGTGAACTAAGAGAAACTTTTAGTTCACTGAAAAGAAAACTTGTGCTATTATCTGTAAGTTTCTTCTTTGAAAGAGGACCTTTTTTTTTTTAATCTATGTCTTCTCTGAGTAACTACTTTGAAGTTGATACATAGTGTATTACATATTGTTATTTTCTTTAAAAAAAATAAACAGAATGATGGTAAAAGGAGAAAGCACAGAACAGCATCACTCCCACCAGCATCATACAACTACAGGAGAGAGAGATGCCCACTGTGGTCACTGAGAGGGAAACAGATAGGAGAATGAGGCAAAATGACCCCAGTGAGCCAGAAGTACTGGGCCCAAAGCCAGCTATGCAAGGAGGTGGGGGTGCATGAGGCAAAGCTTCCTCTGGAGGCAGGAGAGCGATCAGAAGGGGAAATACAAGTGGTACCAGGATTCCCAAAGAGCCGCTACCTAAGGGTTATGGAGCTTTAGAGGTGAGCTCCTACTATTTGTCTCTTTAGCATGTCAGGGTTGGGAGGGAGAAGAACAAGGGACTGTTCAAAAACTGGAGGCTGAGAGGAATGGAGAGAGGAGCCACCAGTTTTCTGCATGCCAGACTTTGGGTCCACAGGTTTCTGCTGTTGGTGGTCTGTAGCTTCCATGGAGTGGGCAGGGTCCCTCCCAGCTTCAGCTTGCCAGGTAAGACTGCGGCTGGCCGTGGTGCAATCTCTACATCCAAGGGGTTCCTGGGGCTGGGAGTCAGTGCATTTCCAACTGCTGCTCAGAGCCCACACTTCAGGATGATGTGGTAGCCATCATTGCTCTCAGCTGAAACAGAGAAACACAGGTGTATTTCACAGCAGTAGAGGCACAGTGCTGTGGTGTTTGGGAGTTGCAAAAGGCATGGAATTAGGATACCAGCAGAGGTGCCAAAATAAGACCACAGGAAGGAAAGAGAGACTCTGGCACCCTACCTTAGCATCTCTCTTGCCAACTTAGTTTCCTACAATGGGCCTTTTACCACAACCAAGGGTAACAGCACCCACATCCAAGGAGACTTCAGACAAACAGGGATTCTGGGGTCCATAAAGGCACTCATTTCCTGTGCTATAGTTTGGTTATGAAATGTCTCCCAAAGGCCTATGTGGAAGGAAGCTAGGTCCCTGGGGGAATACCTTTGACGGGGACTATGGGATTCTGCTCCTCTTCTCCTCTCCCTGTTTCCCCACTGGTGGGAGATGAGCAGCTTACTCTTTCATGTGCTCCCACCATGACATGCTGCCTTGTAACAGGCCCAAAAGAAACAGGGGCAGCTGATTGTGGACTAGAGCTTCCACAACTGTGAAACGAAATAAACATTTCCTCTTTTTAAGTTGACAATCTCAAGTATTTTGTTACAGTAATGGAAAACTAACTAATATAGACTGGACTCATAAAGAGTGAGGTAGTCTCATCACAGTTCAGGGTCTATGACCCAGTCACAGGGCTCCTCTTCTGACACTGCCCATCTGATCACTCTGCCAGTGACAAGAAAAAAAAATCACACCAGGTCCTTCTCGGCCTTTTATGAATAGACATGTGGTCCTACCACGTGACTCTCTCTCTGCAGAGGGTGGATATGCTGGTGTCCTCTCAGGGCATTTAGTTCAGGTGGATCCTTGTGTTCCCTCTCGAAGTCCCCAACCCATTCTGCTGGCCACTATATTCCATGCTTGGGCTCCCTAGCGACCCTTCAGGAAATGCAAACAGATGTTGCTTCTACTCAACACTGAGACCACAGAAAACAAATTGCCTGGCCCAGGATCTTCCCTTCAGAAGTGACTCCGAGGCCAGTCTCACTAGTTCTACATTTCCAGGAAGCCTGTGTTTCCTCCTTCCCAAAGCTGTTCCCTTCTGCAGGGGCCCACACAGGCTGCCTTGTGCTCACCCCCAACCCTGCCAGATACACATAATATGTGTCCACTAATCAAGGTGGGACCAGGGGCTTTACCTTTTAATGTGCTGAGGATAAAACAAGATTCATCTTGGAAATTCTGCACCATCTGAAAGGTAAAAGAGAAAACACGTTACCTCAGTGAGGAGTCTATAATATAACAAGGCTCAGTGACCCAAAGCCCAGACATGCACAGTTTCAGAAATGACCATCTACAAAACTCAGGCACATGGTGACAACAACTGCTGAGAAATGAAGGACACAGAACTGACTGCTGTGTGTCATCACTGGAATGTAACAACCAATCTGCCTGCGAAGGATGGAAGGCAGTCTAGAGGGAGTAAAGATGCGTCTGTTAGCTGGGAATGGTGGTGCACATCAGTAATCTCAGCACTATGGAAGCTAGGGTAGGAGGATCACTTTGAGTCTGAGGCCAGCCTGGGCTATCTAGCGAGTTCAGCGCCAGCCTGAACTACACAGTGAAACCCTGTCTCAAAAAAAAAAAAAAAAGCTCCCATTTCTTTGGGGACTCTGGGATTCATTTACACTTGTTTTGCATCTTGGCAGTCACTGGGTCTTCTAATTTCTTTCTACAAAGGCCATATGATAGGAACATGAATATGTACAACAGCAACAGAGAAAAAACAATAATAATGTACCATGTAACCATGTTTTGGCCAACAGTGGACCATATATATATATATATATATATATATATATATATATATATATATATACAGTGGGGTGTCAAGAGACTAGAAGAGCTGAAAAAATTCTATCATTTTGTGACAGTGCAGCCACAGTAAATAACACAGCCATAAAATGCACCATTCATGTTTGTGGAAATGGTACAATTTATCTACTCTGCTTCCAGTTAAAACACTGAATATTTACTACTTGACGATGATAATAAATGCCTGTCTTGCTTATCACTTTCTATACTATACTTTTTGATATTTTAGAGTAAATTCCTTTTACTCATAGAAAGTTTGTCATGTTTCACAGTGCTTATGGTACCTTTCAGCTGCACAGAGAGGCCATGTACCATGACTGACCTACACCATTTAGATCTGTAGCAGTGCAGTCTAGGATGCTTGCATGGTGATAAAGAATTCATCTAATGAAGCATTTCTCAGAAGGTATCTAGTTATTTTTTTAAAAAAATCAGAAGATTTTTTTTTTAAAGCTTTCACAATGAGTAGAAGGATCGTAAGCTCATGGGCCACCTGGGCAACACGCTGAGATCCTGTCTCAAAGCAAAAACAGGCTGAAGCAGCCCTGTGGCAGTGTATTCCAGGTCCGGTCCCTAATACCACCAATAAAACAAAACAAATGACAATAAACAAACAAAAAAAACCCAGGGTGCAGAGCAACAGAACCCAGTACACACAGCTGGTGGAGGTAGAAATCTTTAAAATAAACTTCATGTGACCGAGTGGGCGACTGTGCCTCTCTCCCACAAGGCGTGTGCCTTACCACAAGCACATCCACCCCCTGGCCCTTGGACTACAGGGGGTCCTCCACAACTAGTAACATAGTCCCACACAATTTTAACATTACCATGTGACTTTTAGTGACTTTTTAATGACTATATGCATGGGGCTCAAGCCAGCCTGCACAGGAAACAACAGAACACCATGTCACGGAAAGTGCAGGGCAGCGCTAACTTCACCTCCTGTGCCCGCCACACCAGGTGAATCAAACTCACGGGCCCTCGTGCATTACATGTTACATGAGCTCATGCGACTTAGTGAATAAAACTCAGCAGTTACTAGGAATAGCACTACCTGTATATGTGGGCACCTGTGAAGACAGGCGTTTATTTCCATTAATTATTCTTATTTAAATTTCTTATTTAATGATTAAACTTGGGCCTTCTTGTGTTATTTCACAGAATAGTAAGTTAAAACCATATGGTTACTTATACACATTAGCTACTTTATATATTTTATGTGTGACCTAAGACAATTCCTCTTCATCAGTGTATCTTAGGCATGTCCGAGATGAACTCTGGCATACACAGGGGCAGGCATAAGACCATTCAGAGTAGTGCTATCTATAGTAACACAAAACTCAAAGCAACCCCCATGTCAGTCAATAGCAGAAGCAAACCAACTGTGATCTAAGCATGCGTGCTGCTCAGCAGAGCCCAGACATCCACCTGTACAACCAGCATGCCGGAATCTCTGAACTATAATGGAGAAACTAGTTGTACACATCTATAATCTCAGCACTCTGGGAGGCTGAGGCAGGAGGATGCCACGTTCAAGCCCAGCCTGGGCAATATAACCATTTGCTGAAACCATAACTCAAAAAAAAAAAAGAAAATCTAGGGATTATGCTATATTTCATGATCGACATTTCAAGAATATTAAAAATAGAGCAGTATCCACATACATAAACATGCACACAAAACCACACACTACCCAACATGACAGCAAATCTCCTTCACAAATGTAAAAAATGCAACCCATGAGTTGGGAACTGCTCAGAGGTGAGCATTTAGTGGCATGCATAAGGCCCTGGGTTCAATCCCCAGCACCACAAAACACAAAACAAAAATGAACCCACAAGAGGAAGACAAGAGGGCCGATCAGTGAGCAACAAAAAACAGAGCCTCCCGGGAGAAACAACTCATACGCCAGAATAAAACACCTTGGAGAGACCCAGACAGAGGGAGATGGATCCTCTTGACACAGGAAGAAATTAAAACATAAAAAAGCTAGTCAAATATGTTGGGATTACAACTGGAACAGCTGAACACAGTGTTTTTGCTGCGACCCGCCAATTTTGCAGCGGACTGAATTTGCACCAGCCTGGATCTGCCACGGCCGGCAGAGCCACCCAAACTCGTTCCCACCACGACTCACGGGAAGCAGAGCAGCGCTGAAGTTGGGGGTTGGTGAGCCCGACGGAGAGCGGAGCCGGC
Organism: Hydrochoerus hydrochaeris; assembly: GCA_004027455.1. Taxonomy (NCBI): domain Eukaryota; kingdom Metazoa; phylum Chordata; class Mammalia; order Rodentia; family Hydrochaeridae; genus Hydrochoerus; species Hydrochoerus hydrochaeris. The sequence goes on along the minus strand of PVLA01006838.1, from coordinate 1,403 downwards.
AAAGAGACTTTCATTAATCCACGGTCAGTGCTGGGATTGGGACACACTACCCCACCCCACGGGAAGGGCGAGATCAAATGGGCGACATGTTGGAATCTGGCAGGAGAAGCCTGAACTGGGAGCAACAGTGACTTCAGTTGGTTCCTCCCTCCCGAAAGCAGATTCCTGGGATTTGCTTGGACTGGGCCGTGTCCCTGGCTGGGACCCAATGAGCCCAAATCAATTCCCTGTGCCTAGCAAGCACTAACCCGGTGAAGGCCTCTGCAGTTTGGTTGGCCTGGTGGAGAGGGGCAGGCTTAGGCAGCTGCTGCTTGCACCTCAGTGATAAGAGCAGTCAGGAGAGCGGGGAGGACCCTCGCAAGCATGCTTCGGAGGAGGCGTGGCCAATAGCAAAGGGGGCTGAGACCTGTAATGTGACCTGTGTGGAGGAAGCCAGGACCATGACAGGAGAGAGAGGCAGGAAGAGGCCCCCTGCCCAGAACCCTGAGAGCCCTGATCCAGGAGAGGGAAAAACAAGGGTGATTGAAGGCAGCAAACATGCAACAGCAGGCATGGCTTCAATGGACAATAAAAGATATCTTCAGGACCTTGTAGATGAGCACAAAACTGAAATATTAAATCAGATAAAGCAAGATATGAGTAGAGTAATAAAAGAAATGCTGTCATGGAGTATCTCTCAGGGAGATACAGATGGTACAAGGGAGGAACACAAAAAAAGGAGAGAAACATTTGATAAAGAATATAAAGAAAATATAGAATATGTGAAGCAGATTCAAAGAGACTACCAGGAAATTAAAAATTTCATTGAAAGCTGGCAAAATGCCTTAAAAGAAACTAAGGATAGACTATCAAAACTTGAAGACCAGTTTGCAATGTGTGATTATGCAAAGATTTAAAGGAAAGATCTCTTTAAAATAACAAGGAAGCAGGCAGTAACAATGCAAAGGCTAGAAGATGACAAGAGAATCTACAATTTAAGAATAAGAATAATGTGAACAAAGAAGCAGGGATACATACAGTTGAATTACAAAGGCTATTTACGGAAATAATTAAGGAAAACTTCCCAAGCATGGGAAAAGAAAATGACATTCGGTTGTGTGAGGCATACACAACCCCAGCCACCTACAACCAAAACAGATCTACACCCAGACATATAATAATCAAGATACCACAAATTCAATATAAAAACAGAATATTAAAAGCTGTCAGAGAAAAGAAACAGATTACCTATAAAGGTAAGCCCATCAGGATCACGGCTGACTTCTCCACACAGACCATCAGATCAAGAAGAGCTTGGAGCAAAATATTCCAAGCCCTGAAAGAAAATAACCTCCAGCCCAGATTGATGTACCCTGCAAAACTGTCACTAGAAATTAATGGAGAAACAAGATGCTTCCATGACA